>DWME01004704.1:0-15940 GCA_018244795.1 Parelbella ahira ahira | reverse complement strand
ATCCGTCGAGTAGTTTTTGTTTCTATAACGGTTATACAGACAGACAGACAAAAATTTTACTGATTGCATTTTTGGCACCAGTATCGATCCTTAATCACCCCCTGATAGTTATTTTGGACATATATTTCAAGTACAGAATTGACCTCTACAGATTTATTAAAAGTATAGATATGGTAGGCAATTAAAATTAAACTTACCTACCATTAAATTGTGGAAAACATTATTTCATCCCACAACCTTTTAATAACATTTTTATATTTATGTTGTGGATGTTTCGACATCCTTATTGGTGGTCGATTTATAACTTCTGTGATAAAAGCCCCTGTGTTCATAATCGCTACAAAAATCGTCTAAAATATTTTATTCTTTACTTCGCTGCTAAATACGTCTCACACGCCGCTGTCTCGTGGCGTCGCGCACGTTTTGTTTCCGCCGCTTCTTATATCTCGTGCCGCTGTAGCGATTCGCTCGGAGAAAACCGCGCGCGATTTCGCTATGAGCGGCATCTCGCGGCGTGCTTCAAACATTTGTATGATTTTGATTTTACCGCCCGCCGCCCCGCGCCAAGCTGCCGCTCAGAGCGGCAAGGTCGTGAACAGGCCGTAAGCCGTTTTTAAGATTAATATGCAATTTTAGGTCATGGCTTTATCATTGCGCTTTACTAAATTAATTTGATTAGGGGCGATAAAGGGTAGATAAATAAAACATCATTTTATTGTGAATATTTGAAAGAATATAATGTATTGTAACAATCTATTACAAATTATAATCAGTTACATTGGCGACCAAGTTCTCAACACAAGGTAGACAAATATCCAATGTAAACTGATAGCGAGAAAAAAAATGAAAGAAATTGTAAAAACAAAAGTCAACTCCATATCCTGAGAAATTAAAAAGATATATAAGATGGAACTTATTCTCGTCGCTCAGAAAATAACACGACATTATTATCATTCATAGAAATATTCAAGTTGCGTTGTTTTTGTTAGTAAATGTGCACTTCCAATGTGTAATAAAAGGTATATAATTTGGAACAGTGCCATCCACATTTTTAAAGTAGTTTTACAATTTTTATTTTTTATATATTTTTATGACCGGGACTGTTAGCAACAGTTAATATATAAGACGTCGAAGCAAAAAAGTAATAGAAACAGTGAAATAAAATGTTTATATTGTCATAGCAACTTAATCTTTTTTAGTGGCTTGCTGTTTAGCTTGATGAGCTTGCAATACAGCCACAGCCTCATCAACTTTGGCTTTAAGAGATTCCCCATGCTCTAACATGTGGAGTAATTCAGAATTGTCAATCTCCAAAAGCATTCCAGTAATTTTGCCAGCCAAATCTGGATGCATTCTTTGAATCAGAGGGAACAGACGTTCACCAAGCATCTGTTTCTGTTCCTGAAGTGGGGCTGCAGCCAACATAGATGCAGTCAAAGGTTCTTGTCCTTGAATATGCACAGCTGGTTGTGGAGCAGGTGGATTACGCATGTTAGAAGTGTACTTGTACCCAGATGGACGATTGCTGGTAACAAGTGGCGCACGAATAGATGCAGCAGTGGCCACACCTTGTTGTCCAGTGATCGGTCTAGCACCCAAGGACGTGCGCAGAGCTGCTTGTGCAGGGCCTCTTGGGGCTGGACGGAAGGGCGCCTGCATATTTGGATATCCGGAGGCTGCAGCTTGAGTGTTGGGCCGAACCGGTGGTTGTCCAGCCCAGCGAGGAGAAGGTCTCATTTGAGTCATTTGTGCTGGACCATAGAAACGTTGAGTGGGAGGAATTGTAGGAACGAAGTAACCACCAGCACTTCCTGGTTGGAATATTTGACCCATCTGTTGCATACGCATACTTGCCATTCGCTGCATATATTGTGATGTCAAGTGGGCTTTACGATCTTCTTTACGCTGCGCCAACGCGACGTAAAGTGGTTTAGTTCCAACAATGCGTCCATTCATTTCCGTAACAGCTTTAGTAGCTTCTTCAGGTGACGAAAAACATACAAACCCAAAGCCCTTGCTTCGACCGTCCTCCAACATTACCTGTTATAACAGAATAAATACTGAAAAATACCTGTATCAGAATTTTGAAATACAAAGAAACACAAAAATCTATCAGGATGATTTTTTAAATCAAATTTATTTCCTTAAGCCTAATTATCAGCTCTGTTTTATTAGGCATGCCATGCAAGTTCAATTTTGTTTCAATTGACTTATATTACATATTTTTAAGAACATAAAGGAAGAGTGTCAGACCTCGATTATAAATTAAAATATTATGAAACCTGATTAACAATGAATTGTAAAAGTATAATCTAAGAATTGAGTAAAACTTTTAAGGACGTTACACCACTGAATGTACTCTGGTATGCAACTACTTTTTTTAGGAATTTCCATGTATGAAAAAGTAAAATAAAGAATAGAAAAAATAACAAAAGTTACCTTTGCAGAGGTAATTGTCCCGAATGGAGCAAATTCCTTGCGAAGTCTTTCATCATCAATAGTATCATCTAAATTTTTCACATATAAGTTAACCCCTTGGTAGCGTGTCAAACGTTCAGATTTTAATTGTTCAAATTTGCGTTTCAATTCTTTCTGACGTTCTGCTTTCTTTTGAGCACGGCCTACATACAGTGGTTTGCCTTCCACTAGCTCCTTGCCATTAAGCTCCATGCAGGCTCTTTCAGCTGCATCAGGGTCTTCGAATGCAACAAATCCAAATCCCCTAGAGTTGCCATCATCTTTATACATAACCTTATGACTTGTTATACGACCATATTTCTCAAACATATCTTTTAACATTTCGTCTGAGAAATCCTCACCAAAGTTTTTTACATAAACATTAGTGAACAGTTTTGCTTTTTCACCAAGTTCCTTTTCGCGCTCCTTGCGGGGGATGAATCGTCCAACGTAGACTTTCTTACCGTTGAGAAGCATACCATTAACTTTTTCAATTGATTTATTAGCAGCTTCCTCAGTCTCAAAATGTACAAATCCATAACCTTTAGAGGCACCAGTCTCGTCTTGAGCTACTTTACAACTCAGAATGTTGCCAAAGGCAGAGAATGTATCGTACATAGCCTTGTTATCTATAGTTTTATCAAGATTTTTAATGAAAACATTTCCAACACCAGACTTGCGCAGAGAAGGATCTCGTTGTGACCACATGATTCGAATAGGTCTTCCTTTTATCATGTCAAAATTCATAGTATCCAACGCTCTCTCGGCTAGAACAAAATGATAAATATTAACAATCTTTTAACACTAGAACTAAATAATGTTCAGAAATACAAAATGTTAAGAGTATGAAAATCTGTTACTTTTCCAATATTTATTTCTATTGTGCAACAATAATAATATTTATTACTGGTAAAAACCTATTTACAAAAATATTGAAGATAACAAAAAAACTTATAAATTGAACATAGGTAACAGGAAAAGACTAGACTTCTCCTCACACAAGGCCATAATCCTGTGCAGAGTTATGCTGCAATAATTCAGTTTTAAAGTAATGGACTAAAAGCAAATATAACCAATTGAGTGCCTTGTTGGTCGAGTGATTGCAATTGTAACTGCCAATCATGAGGTCCTAGTTTCAAATCCTGTTTCGGGTACTATTAGATTATTCTACTTTAAAAAATTCTAGTAGTGTATCACAGTCTGGAATTGTGCCCAGGGTATGGCAGTAGGCTCACCACCTGCTCCATGGGACTTAAACGTAACTGGTGGAATGTGAGAGCATATTACACTCCTCTGCCTACCCCTTCGAGATCATAGGTGTGTTGTTACGATTTTTATAACCAATTGTATAAGCAAATTGATTCTTTTTTTTTAAGGAGGTCCAATGTGATTTTGACTTTAGAACCAGTTACATTTTAAGTCACAACAATTTAAAATGTTTATAGGTGTGACATACTATTATCTGGACAAGTAACATCACCATCATTATCACCATCTCAAATGAATTAGAAATACCCGAAAGGTTATATTAATAGAATACACATTTTTAAAATAAATAGGGAAAATAAATGTCACCATATAAGCTTGTGTTGTAATTGTACTTGAAGAGAGATAAAAAGCTTATCTATAGACACATACATATAATTGTGATATAAAAAAATAGATTGTGAAATTCAATACTACATTTTTTTTTCTTAACATCAAAGGAAAACAATTTTAACAAATAATAACAGTAATCATAAAATGGTTCTCATTTGAAACAAGGAAATGAGTATTTGTAATTATTTACAACAACTTTATATACAAAAGTTATTATAATATTTGTGTCCTCAGTACATTTGGGTGGCAATGGCAATATATGTGCTAAAATGATAATTATTTTAAGTGTTGAGATGTGATATACTAGCACTTTTTCAAGGTCATATTTTTCTTTCACATTTTTTGATTTATTTTATTTGTCTCAAGGAAAAATAGACATAAAACGACTGGACTTTGATGGGGGACATGGTCGATCATGAAAAGAGAATGGAGATAGAAAAACATGGATGAAAAATAAAGGTGTAAAAAATTTCTTGTGAAATGACTATAATTTTTTTAGAAACAAGATATGTTAAGTGTTATAAAGTGTCGTAAATTAGTAATGAATCATGAGCATTATCTAATAACTCATACCTGCAATATACTGGTAGCAACAGTACCTACTTTCCCTTTACAAGAACACAACTGCACGATACAGCTTAACATATTGCTGTATGCTTAATGCAGTATTTGGTAATTGAAACAATGTTATTTATTAAACAATACGAGTAATACAATTGGCTTTACGAAAATATTAATTTTAAGTAAATGTAGAAATTAATAAAAAATTCAACTTACCATCAGCGGGCTGCTGAAAGTTCACGTACGCGTAGCCTAAGGATCTACGGGTTATCATATCGCGACAAACGCGAATAGAAAGAACTGGGCCAGCAGTAGAAAATTTTTCAAACAACATGGCCTCAGTAATATCGGAATGCAAGTCCCCGACATACAAAGATGCCATGGGATAACTAGGTGGTCCAGGATTCATATTGAAATTATTATTTTAAAGGTAATATTAAAAGCATTAAACTAAAGTGCTAACAAAAAGCAACTTCACTTTCTCTTTATGATTACCTATCGCATTCCTTGGACCACGTTGCACGCTTACGTTCACTAACTTATAAGCGAGTGAATCCCGTTGGATTTTTTAATATTTTACTATTTTTTTGGATTTTTGTTAATTTTGTGCTTTTTTTTTTATTTTACAAGAATATATCACGAAATTCTGAGGATTGTGTGACCTATTTCCGAGGGACCACACAACCTCACGTGAACACACCTTGCCTACCAAAGGAAGGTTGACGTTTGCGAATTGTGACTTGTGAAAGGCACAAAACAAGATGGCGAAGTGTATGTGGCTAGTATTGCATTATAAAATTACATAACGTAAAGAAAGATAACCATTAAACACAATATTTACACTATTTTTTATTAAAGTATTGAAATAAATTATGTTTTAAGGTTTTTTAAATTTTGGTTCTTAGAAAAATACATAGCTAGATGTTTTACTATGAGCATAGACAAATTAGATTTTTTTGTCTCTTAGCGAAGATTACTTAGAATAGATCCAAATAAAAATATCGGAAGATGCCGAACTTTCGGCTTATCAGATCTGGACGAATATCACAACATGTCTGGCGTGTTGTCCTTTTGAGTAACCTATACATAAATTATAATAAGTTATTTTATAACAATATTAATAACATTTATAGACGTGGCCTTTGAGGCATCCAGTATCAGCCAGGACAAAATTTGCTATAAGACGTTTTATAATCATCACGTAAACGAACTGCTTTTGATCTGCTTCGTCTGTCGAGTTATTACTACCGCGGCTGGTCATCGAGCGGTCCGATTCTTGGGTCGAGTACAGATGGATTTCATTAACGTTGATTTTCTAGTAGACATTTCTAGCTATCATCATCATGGACCTATTTCAGTCCACTGCTGGACATAGACCTCCCCCAATAGCATCATCGCGCCCTGTCCTCGGCTTCTATTTCTAGTATCATTAGATCATATATATTGGCTCACCATGGCAATAGGGTCACCATCCATTACATGGGACTTAAGCGTAACTGGTGGATCATGAGAGTGTACTAGACTCCTCAGCCTACCCCTTCGGGGATTACTGGCGTGATGTTACTTTTATATATATTAGCAGAGGATGTATAATAGCTTGGCGAGAAAGTTGTGAATCTAATAGGGGCGCCACTATCGTGTATGTATATTGCAACCCTATATAGTACGACAAGAACGATTTTGATACTTTATTTATTTTTCAACTTTTATATTAATAGACTTCTGATTATTATTAGCTTTCTCGGGAACGGGAACTCTTCCTGCGAATTAGTTCCCGTGCACTTGAGTAATCTCATGCAAAATCAACAAGTCCTTCCAATGTATCTGTTCAGTAATTAAGGCATGAACGATAACAAAAAAATACACACTGATATTTATATGGATAATAAGGTACGTAAAATCACACCTGTAATCCCCGAAGGGGTAGACAGAGGGGTGTACTACACCCCCGCGTTTCACCAGTCACGTTTAAGTGGAATAGATGGTGAGCCTATTATCATACATCGGGCACTGATCCAGACTCCGAGTGACTACTAGAAATTCTAAATTAGAAAAATCCCATAGTACCCGACCCAGAACTTGAACCCAGGACCTCCCGATCGGCTGTCGCGCTTGCAACCGCTCGACCAACGAGGCAGTCTATGGATAATATATATTTAATATGAACAATTTGTATTATTATATACGTATAGTATATGTAGTATGATATACGCAGTGAGTATTAACAAGGGGCGGTTCAAGTATTATGTAAGCATTGTAGGGGGGAGGGGGAGTCTTTGTTTTTCATAATTTTGATGACATAAGGGCAGGGGGGGGTCTAGATTGCGATTACGTCGGCGGTTGTTAATTATTTTTTTGCACAAATGGCAGCCCACACGTTGTCTATGTTTGAAAATGAAACGCATTTTTGGGGATTCCCACAAAGAATGTAATTGTATTCATTTAGAAGTTAGAACCAAGGAGGGGAACTACCGCGCGCTATTCACTTGTCTAAATCTCTTTCATCATCTATTGTTTCGTATCAGTACGATTGACGATTTGACGTATTGTAAGCAAAGCAAAGCTTTGCTGTGCGTATTGTAAGCAAAATGTCTGTGCTACCGTTGATCCACTCTCGCCAAAGTTGAATTGTATAAGTAGTCGTTTCAAATAGACAAATCCAAGTTGTACCAAAAATTTAGACAATTTAGCTCTACGTTTAAATGGTTCACTCAAAGATTTGCTGTATACGTTCTACGATTATTTTTGTCCGAGGGTAAAATTGACGACGGTAAAATTGACGGTAAAACGTATGGTCTTAATAATGCCACATCGTCACATCGAGAAGATCCATAATTAAATAAACACGCACACTGATAAAAAGTCAGGTTTATAAGAGTCGCTGCTCGTCGTGCTAATGGACTGATGTGCGTTATTCAAAATGTGGAGACCCAAGATGTTGAATGGCTCGATGAGAACGACGTAGATATTCCAAAATCGGATGAAAGTGAGCAGACGCACAACAATGAGTAGCAAACATTCGATACTTAGAATTATGGATTCGGCTGTCATGGACTGACGTCTGTTAAATGGAATTAATTTGTACCTATACCACAAATATTAAAGTGTTTTATTTTTGTTCGTAATATTATTTAGATAATAATATTTGGACATTACTCCATGTTGAATACCATGTCAAAAAAGTTTGTTTATATGAATATTATGTACGTTAAAGTCCTCTATCCTAAATCTTATTTCTTGTTTCTTTGATTATAAATGCAGCTCCATAATGTATACAAAAAAAACAGAATACATTAAAAGAATGATGCATATAACATTGTTTACGTAAGCATAAGTGGGGGGGGGGGGGTTAAGAACTTTGCTTATTTTGCCGACAAGGCGGTGGGGGGGTAAATAATAAAGTATGCTAGGAAGTACTTTAGCATTCATAGTTTTGTATTTTTGTCAGAAAATGGAGTTTGCTTAATATAGATTTACTTAATTTGCTTAATATAGAAAATACCTTAACTTTTATTTCTCAACGCATTGCCACGTTAATAAATATTGTATAACAAAAATATCGATCTTACAAAAAATTATTTAGTTTTAAGGGCTTGAATGCCATTCGACAGATACTCGTATACTAGAGACTGTCTCAGTATTAAGAAAATACACATTACCAATTACATTTCTGCATTTCCATTCCATTGATAACTAAAGTTTTCAATTAGTTCGTCCGTGTTGACGTACGGAGCTGAAACATGGACAAACGTTGCGCTCACTCCACCAGCTCAAAGTCGCTCAGCGAGCTAAGTTCGGAGTCTTTCTGAAGGATAGGATCAGAAATGATACTATCCGACAGAGAACCAAGGTCACCGACATATGTGAAAGGATTAGCTCGGTGAAATGGCAATGGGCTGGGCATATCTGCCGAAGAAACGACAACCAGTAGAGTAGGCGTGTTTTGGAGAGGAGACCGCGGCTCGGCAAATGTTGCGTAGGCCGCCTTCCGGCCCAGTGGGATAACGATCTGTGAAGGGCTGCAAGCAGATTCTGTACAAGCCGAGGACAGGGCACGATGGCGCTCATTGGGGAAGGCCTATGTTCAGCAGTGGACTGAAATAGGCTAATGATGATAATGATGATTTTGTATTCATCTTATAGATAATTGCAAATTAAAAACAGATTCATGCTTTTTGCCGAATGTCTATGCCGCGAAGCTTGTCCAACGACGCAAGATAATTCACGAACACTCCAGTTTCGGCACGGCCGAAAGGTTCGACAATTTTTTGGCCGAAACCGAAACTAAGGCCCAAACTAGATTTTCTGCCCGAAACTGGCCGTAACCGAAACCGAACCTTCGGTCGGTCATTAGATACAATGCTTTGCACTTCGTTCAGAAATCTATTAACCGAAAGTCTTTTCTGTCCTGATTTTAGTGTGTGACAGTGTTTGCTGCCAATGTCACTGTAATGTCATACCTGTTATATTATCGTCTACAGATTTTCGTATATCTACATGTAAAATTTTTAAGTTGACACTGACAGAACAGTGATTAAATTTACTTGCTGTCTCTCTATTAGTCGAAAAACAAACGAAAAGAAATTTTAATAATTAACGAAGTATCTTTAGATTCGATTAGCTTTCCGAACAAAGTGGTAACTGTTTTGGTAGTTTACGTATTAAATAAAATATTGGCACAAAAAGTTGGTGAAAGGTTTTCTAGAAAAGTACCTACCTAATTATTGGTGGATACATCGTGTGATTTCTCTTGCTTACGCTTACAATATGCTTCACGATTGTATTCTTTTTATTAATTTAAAATTAAAATATTTTTTGTTGCAGATTATTTGAGGCATTGTAATCGAAATGTAAACTGTTTAGATTTCGTGTATTGCCTCGTTTGGCACTTGGTATCGGCGTGCTTACGACACCACCTTTATTTTACGAAGATTAGCAGGTAGAGAACGCTTTTATAACATTTAAATTATCGTAATAAATGAATTTGATTACTTGTTTCATTCATACATTATTTTAATCTAATCAATAATAAATATTATATACAAGGGTTGACTGAAAGCTGATGAGAATCAATGATCATTATCTTGTCTTCTTTGTCGAAATTTCAACAACACTTTTATGTCATTATGTTTAGATTATTTTATATTCTTTCCTATGACCTAAAAAAGTACCTTCACTTTCAATCTTTTTCTTATTACTTTTATTCTGTAAGATTGTAAGTTGTACTGTTGATATTTGATTGGAACAATATAGATGATAGATAATTGTATTATAAATTGATGGGAATAATTGAAAAGAAAGTGTTCATGTGGTTGCATCGTTGATTATGTATTTATGCATGTTTATTATTATATTGGCAGAAATATGACCAAATGATGAAATGAATTGACCCTAAATTGAAATAACTGATTGATTTCTATAAACAATAATATATGCATGCTTTGTTTACTCGTCACTTTTCTTTAGGTAACAAATAAAATAAATGTATCGTGCTATAGAATTCTTTGCATATTTCATCAAATATATTTTTCTAGCTCCTTCTGAAATGGCAGAAAAGGAACCAGTTATTCAGGCTTTACGGGCTACATTGATATCCGTCAAAGGGGCTTTAACATTAAAACAATGTAACCGTAAGTATAGAAATATGTCACATATTATACATAACATTACAACTGAAATCCCTGATGTGGTAGGCAAATGGGTGTAGTACAATCCCAATATTTATCAGTTGCTTTGATATCCCACAATGGAAAAGGTGGTGAGCCTATTGTGATACATAAGGCATAGATCCAAACTCCAAGTTATTATTGGAAAATTCTGCTATATTTGATATATTTATTCCTTAAACAAATTATTCCTTCAAGTCATTAGAGGCTGCAGAAATTAAACCTTATAATTTGTTTACGTAAAAGCGATTACTTTCCATATTTTGACTGGTAGTTTTGGACAGACAGCAATCCAATCTGAACTAGATCATTTTGTTCAAGTATGTTTCATGCCTGGGTGCTTTTATAAGAACTTGAGCTTAACAACCTACATATGTTCAGTCAAATTTCCTAAGATTATTATTGCCTAATATGTATCTTTCATACTTTTTGGCAAGTTGTTTCTTAATTTATTCTGAAGTACTTTAAATGTGAAGTGTACAATGGAATCCATTTGTTGTGTTAATATGTGTTTTTAATGAGTTTAATTGAACAAGCAGTCTGTTCAGTAGAAATAGTCATTATCTATAGTTGACCCTAGAAGTCCTGGTTTATTTGTTTTGAGGGTGACCTAGTAGTTAACTGTGTGTAATTGTTAAAAGTATTGGTAATGTCATGTGCACACCTTTTGTTTACTTTCTATACAGCTTAAAAAGGCTTTGTTACTTTTGCAATCTGTGATCAGCAATTTGGATTGTAGACAGTTTTATGCATTATCCAGTTTTTTTTTATACATAAGTAGTTGTGATGAACACATCACAATTAGGAATCTCAGTGTAGTGACTAGACACACTGCATACATTCGGATGTCAGTCTCAGCAATTTGTTAGACTTCATATATGAACAGACATTACATATGAAGTAAGATATACTATTGTATTGGATTTTGACATCATTATTTGATATCATTATTTCTGCTCAAAAGGCACTGCTGCCTGATTAATTGATAAGCCAAACAATTCATTGCACTGAAGGCAAACATTGGTTACATGTAATTATCAGTTTGCCACTTATATTTGGAGAGGAATACCCGTTATTGGTTGTGTTATGGAGAGTCCAAGAAAACAATTCTGAAATAGAAAAGCAAATTTTAAATTTAATTTTAAAATTAAAATTAAATAACTCCCTTCTATAGTAATGAATAGTGAAGGTTCTCACCTAACACACTCTCTTGTTACCATTTGTCCTACTCTTTCCTTAGTGTTATTCTGTCAGTGGGGAGAGCATTAAGAGAATCTCTTAAACATGTTATCTCTACTGCACTTTGATGCAGCAATTTGGTAAAACCGGATGCAATGACAAAATTGTCGATTTAAATTTAATTTAATCGTTGATTGTCGATTTAAAAGTAGTCTGTCTACATTAGTTAATACAGTTAAATGATATATTGATCTGATAACACATTTATTATATGTTAATTGCATTTAATTAAAATCAACTTAACATGAATTACCTAACACTGTGAGGAAATCAACACAAGTTGCTCATAATTTGATTGCTAAATTTTTTTACTCTAATTAAATATGGTTTTACAAGTTGGTGTACACAATCTCTGCAATTTTAAAATATAATTACGACCTTAGTACCACCAGTAAAGAAACAATAAGTGATTATTTTGAAAATTAAGAATAATTAAAAAACATGTAGAAGGTATTAAAATTTGCACTTTCTATTTGTCTGTTACTAAGTATAATGGTTAATAAGAGCTTTAAAAGTTGTCTTGGGATATTTAAAAGACAATGTTTATTTTTTCTATAGATTTCGGTTCTACCAAGAACTAGGGAATTCATTAAAAATCTTTTGATAGTTTAGTAATACAAATAAAATGAAAGTGTTATGTTATGTAATGTATCTGGTTTGTTAATGTTTTCATTACATATTGTCTGTGATTTACAGGTGATTATCGTGAATTGCAGGGAGAATGGATACCTTTTAAGAAATTAGGTTATTCTAGTCTTGTCGAGTTATTCCAGGATGTGCCTGGTTTTAAAATTACACAAGTCAATGGTGAATGGGTGGTTGATGCCATAGCCAGTCAAGAAACACAACACATAGCGTCAATGGTGGCTCGCCAGAAGACCAATAAGAAATCTGCCCCAAAGTTAAATTATCCTGTAAGTTTTTATGTGTTCAAGTAATTAAGATGTATATACTAATTGTTATGTCACAGCATAGAGCATATTCAAGCTAATGTGAGGACACATTGTCTTGCAATTAATGGTAAAATCTTGGTGAATGTTACTAGAGTTATGAAATAAAACATGTGAAGCAATTGTGGTCCAATGATTTAGATTTCAGCCTCCTGTTCTAGTGATCCTGCTTTCAAATCCTAGTGTGCCTCTTTTAAAATGAAATATCAAATGTTGTAACAGTGAAGGAAAAGATTGTGATGATTCCTGAACACCTAGTTCTCCATTAATTTTCACTCAGGTGTTTTGAATTTTCTAAGCTACCTTTGGATGGTACGACATGGTATCCTACTCCTTCAGATAGACAAACTATGTTCAAGTAAAGAATGATAAGTGTTAATATGTTAAAACAGTAACCAACAAACAGTTCACACCAAAACTTCCTAGCCTTTTATTATCAATTGCAGAAGGCATTTCAGTTCTTTTTAGATAAAGGCTCACATATGAGAACAAACTTGCATTAATTAAATAGATTAATTGTATTTGGGAGTTCAAAGTACTATACATGTAACAAAAAATAACTGTAATGCTCTTAGGACATTGTAAATATTGTGACACGTCATCACAAAACAGTGTTTATTGTTGTTATATTTTGATTCATACACCATGTTTGATAAACCTCTTCAAATATTAACATGATGTCCTTAAGTATCATAATGACTAAGTAACTCTTGTGTTCGTAATAGTTTATCATTATCATTACAGAACAGATTCCCCAAGAAACAGGGCTCATGGCGGAAACCTTCATCATCTAATTACCCATCAAATTATAACGCTCAATACTCCAAGCAGTTTTACAGGGCTAAATCAAACACACCATATGTGAACAGTAACAATAAGGTAAGTCGTAGGAAAGTGTGTGCATGTACTGCATGTGACTTTACCAAACTAGACAATATTCACTTGAACTACCCTCTTATGCTCCTGCAACTGCTGATCGAGAAGTTCTGGGTTTGGCTCCTAGGTCAGGTATTAATGGAATTTCTAATATAGATTTTCTTGTAGAAATTTCCAATAGTGATTCGGAGTCTAGATCTGTGCCTGCTGTATGGCAATAGGCTCACTACCTATTCCATACTGGGATGTAACCATAACTGGTGAAATGTGGGAGTGTACTACACTCCTCTGCCTACCCCCTTCGGTGATTACAGGCGTGAAGTTACGTTTTATCCTCTTATGACCACATGACCACACTTAATTTACTTTCTTTAATTTTTGTATACAATTCGTAATTATTATATTACAACACAATGCTAGACAGTGTAAAATATTTTATAATTATAATTTAAATTTCTCTACAAGTTAATATATTTCAAATTCTTTCAAGAAACAAATTCTTAAACCGTAAAATGTGAATGAAAGCTCTGAGTATTCCCAAGTACTGCAAATAATTTATGTACATTCATCTGTTTTTTTTATCTAAATCTGACATCAGGCTCTCACAAAGTATGATTTCTCACATTGTATTCGCTAATGAGAGCAATAAAGGAAGTTTTATGTAAAACGAAATCAGTGGGGATTACATGACTTTTTTAAAGTACTTATTATTATGCCTGCGTTGGTGCAATGGTCGCAAGCGCGATTGCCGATCGAAAGGTACTGGTTTCAAATCTCGGGTACCTGCACTATTAGACGTTTTTAACTTACTTTCGCTAGTGGATATTTCTAGTGGTGGGTCGGAATCTAGATCTGTGCTCAGTGTATGTCTAGAGGCTCACCAATAATGTTATTGTGTATACCTTTAAAATATACTTATTTCAATGTTGTTCCAGTATAACAAATACAACAAATCAGTTGAACAGAAAGGGAATAATATGGTGAAAGCAATAAACAAACCAACAGGAGACAATGCTGAAAAAGATAAAGGTGGATCGATTATAACGAAAGGAACTACGCCAGTTACTCGAGAAACGAATACATTTATAGACGATGTAATTATTCCATTTATTATTGTTATTATTCTATTATATCACGCCAGGTTCCTCGCAGAGAAGGCACAAGGCATCAAGTATCAACAAATATCTCTATCCTTAGAGAACGAACGTGCTTTATTATTTATCACTTTTCTCATTTTATTATTCTATATTGACCAAAATAAACATATTATACATAAAAAATAGTTATACATATTCATAATTCACAAGCGTGGGTAAAATCTATTTGTGTTAAAGTCTGCATTCACACACATTGCGTTAGTGTGCGTAACACGGAACATCGTTCGAATTTCAGTTGTGAGTGAACCTTCACTTAAATTATACCTACTGTCAGTTATCATGTTGAATGGCGATAGAACTCAGTGACATGCATGGTTTGTTATTGTCAATTCGATTTAAAGTTTTGCATATTAAACTCTGTTGACTGCCTCGTTGGTCAAGTGGTTGCAAGTGCGACTGCCGATTGGGAGGTCCTGGGTTCAATCCTCATATCGGGGTACTATTGGATTTTTCTAATTTAGAATTTCTAGTAGTGACTCGGAGTGTTCCATGGGACTTAAACGTAGCTGGTGAAACCTGGGAGTGTACTAGAGTCCTCTGCCAACCGCTTTGGGGATTACAGGCGTGATGTCACGTTTTAAACTATGTTAATATTGTGTATTCGTACTTGTACTTGCAGAATCTTACAATTTAGCAGCACAAATGACATTCTTTTTTAGAAAATGAACTTGTTTTCTAGGAGGTCATGTTTTTATTTATTCTAACAAATGAGTATTATAATGTAGTTTTATATTCATCCTCCTTTTGTTGCACAACATAAAAACACTCAGTTGATAAATCTAATAAAGGCCAGTAATATGCTTTTTTTAATATCAACTTTATGACAAATTAATTTTTTGATGCAATTTTGTTTTTACATTTGGATAGTTTTATCAAACGAAAATTGCACAACGGAATTTATTTTTATATCAACGATACACGCGACATGCTGACACGCACAACACTAATACCGAAATGTTTGCAACACATTTAATTAGTTGTAAAGCCTATGCCGACGCTCGAGAATGACAACATTCTAAGAAAATAATGGTTTTCTCTATGATTATGTTCATATTTATTTAATTATATACATATATCTGAGTGAAATTAACTATATCAATTGATTACAGATAAAACATTCCGTACGAAATGAGAAAGAGACTGAAATAAGAAGCAGTGCCAAAATCTCAGCGTCACAGAGGCTGTCAAATTTACGAGACCGTATCAACACAGTTGACTTGATACCGTTGCAGTTGCCGGCTCACAACGACTGTCTGGTATGTTTCTACTAGTGTTGCCAAACTATCGATAGTTCTGCGATCGATATTTTTAATCGAAAAAGCCTATACTATCGATAGTACTATCGATAGTATCGATAGTATCGATACTATCGATAGTTCAAAAAGATACAATACTATCGGACAAATGCAATACTATCGATACTATCGATTGTATC
>DWME01004703.1:0-15941 GCA_018244795.1 Parelbella ahira ahira | reverse complement strand
GCCCGGTGTATGGCAATAGGCTCACCACCTATTCCATGGGACCTAAACGTAACTGGTGAAACGTGGGAGTGTATTACGCTCCTCTGCCTACCCCTTCGGGGATTACAGGTGTGATGTTACGTTCTACATGAATACAACAGCTATATTAAAATATCATGTAAACCTTTCTATGAAATAAAGAATGAGATTTTACTATAGTTGTTCTATGAATACAATGTATGTTAAATAGATGACTTACTAAATATCATTATCATCATCAAAATGTTTAAGTACATTGTTGAAAATAGGCCACTTTAGAGGGGTTTTGCCATTAACATGTGTATTTTGGCATGTGTAGACTGCCCTTGTTGGTAGAGTAGTTGCAAGTGTGACTGCTGTTCAAGTGGTTGTGGGTTTGATTCCCAGGTCAGGTACTAGAATTTTTCTAACTTAGATTTTCTAGTCCTTGTTATTGTTGATTGTGGCTTCATGTATTTATGTCTATCTAGAAGAAACATCTAGAAATATTGTGTGTGGATCTGGGCATCTATGGATGTACATGTATTGTTATAGAATTTATTTATCATTCCCCTATTTAAGTAAAATATTCTTTGTGTAGGTTTTTCACTGTTAAAAATTCACTGTTTTCTAATTTCTATTGATAAGTAGGTAGTATTTCATCTATCTCTCGTTTAGGTAAATGTAGCTGTACACCTGTAAACCCTGAATGGGTAGACAGACAAGTATAGTACACTCCCATGTTTTATCAGTTACATTTAAGTCCCACAATGGAATAGGTGGTGAGCCTATTGTCATAGACTGGGCACCGATGTCAGCTCAGAGTCACTGCTAAAAAATTTCCACTAGAAAATCTAGTTTCTATTTAATAGTAAGCAAGTATGGTTTCTAACCCAGCACATCTTGATCAGCAGTGGTGCTTTGCAACCATTCAACCAATGAAGCAGGCTTTTGGGTTTCAATCATAATATTAAAAAAATCATATTAAAGTGTCCTCTTTTAACTCAACATTGTTACAAGTACAACAACACAATATGCTTAATATAAAGTAATTAAATTCCCTGACCTGAGTAACATTAAACCATGAATTCTCAAATAGTTGGCTTTCTTACAGTTGAATATGTATTATGTTCCAGATCATTTTCCATTATGTAACTAAGTTAGTGAATTATATTATTGAGTTTGTCACAATTATGTGTATAGTATATTCTCATAATACTCTCTTCATTCTTGCCATGCGTCATACGTCAGGACCGCTGACATGGCATGGGCTCTATTGTGACTGAGTGCTGCACCAGTGAAATGTCCCGTGCAAATACTGCTACGTATTACGTATTAATCGCTAATTGCGCTACGCTTCCGTGTCTCTACGTGCTGCGCGTACATTATAAATGCACATATTTGCCTTTACATGGACACATTGAAGCAATAACTAAATGTCATTTAACATTTAGCCATGACGTACACGTTTATATAGATGTATAGTGAGAGCACTATTTCGCCAGTATTTTGCTTATGATTTATTATCAACAAATTTGTCATAGGAAGTTGCAGTAATATGAAAGGTATTTAATAAATTAAACTGATGAGCTTTCATTCTATTATTATGATACTGAAATCATCATAATATTTGTGATTAATATCGTTTCAGGTTAGATTTTACATGAATGATATTAAACAATTAAAGGAGTTACTATTGTTCCTGCAAAGGTAACTTTGGTACATGCAAAAGGTTCAAGCTTTTCAAACTTAAAATGCCAACGTTCAATAAATGTATTTAATAAATTCTTTAAACAGCGGCTAATTTTATTTAAACAGCCTTAGGACATA
Source organism: Parelbella ahira ahira (assembly GCA_018244795.1). Taxonomy (NCBI): domain Eukaryota; kingdom Metazoa; phylum Arthropoda; class Insecta; order Lepidoptera; family Hesperiidae; genus Parelbella; species Parelbella ahira. The sequence goes on along the minus strand of DWME01004703.1, from coordinate 14,114 downwards.
GTGTGTGATTAAAATAAATACAGGGTTTTGTCGTTTGAATAATATGGTGAATTTAGTAACATGCCAGACGGCCGTCGGCGAAAGCACGTGGATGAGGTCTATTTATACAGAATTATAATATTATGAAAAGCGAAGCATGCGCTGGAATTTGGAATAATTTGCATAGCGGATGATGATAATAATAACATTTTGAGCGCAAGGCAAACATTTCGTGCACAGCGGTTATGTTGGTGGGATCAAGCGAGGAGATGCATTTCAGCATGTGGACGAATATTGCCAAGAATAATAATTTCACTGTGTGGTTTCGTGATCCGCTCCAATTCAATGTGGTCACGATCTGCGTTCTGGAATGTTCGCGGAGATAGAACTAATGGAGCCAGTCTGTCCTTTAGAATCTGTGATCTTAGTGCCACCCTTCACATAACGAGCCGTTTCCAACGAAGCTTGATTGCACAATGAGATCTGTCAGTTTAAAATAATAACTTTATTATTTTAATCTCTTTTTCAATTAGATGATTTGTTGTCTTGTACGGTATGTCACACGAGAGTGAGTATGTTAGAAATAAATAGATATCGAAAGTTATTAAAAGTTAAATAATTTAACCTAACTTGTTTTTTCCAAATACGATGTACGCCCACAGTGTAATGGCCTATGTATAGATTGCGTATTCCACATGTACATACCTACGTATGTACATGTAGGTTACGGTCAGTGTAATAGTGCAGTTATTATCGATAATTACCGGTTAGTTTGAATAATAACCGCATTAAACGTGAGGAGTGTCGAGGGCATTATCATTTTTACCGATTATTATTACTATTTATTACCTAACCTAATGTAACGCTAGTACGTTCCGGAATTTATTTAATTTACCACGTTCGTGAGACAATTCTTAATAAATGGTAATGTAACATATTTATTGCATCAATCTTGTTTGTTCGTTTGTTTACAAATACTTTGTACTTATTCATAATATTCAATGAACGAATACAAATTTTTAAAGTTTATTATTCGTCAAAGCCTATTTGTAAATGTCAACAGGCGACCTTTTGAACAAAATATATATTTTTAACTCGCAACACATTACAATACTGTTAGTGTGTGGCACTCCAGACTCAAGACCTTTGGCTACCTCCGATAGAATATCTATTTTTAAGCCTTTGTACGATAAATATAGCACATAAAATGAAAAGATATTATGTGGAACATTGAGAAACACCACCCACTTTAGGTTTATTTAACCTGGTAGACCGTTTCTATACAAAGGTTATTACTATAATTATAGTTTTTTAAATGACGCTAATTGTGGGCAGAAGGTACCATTCAGGCATAGCACAAACTTGAGATAATTTAAATAATATAATGCCTTTATTTTCTTGTAGCAGGAAAGCAGTGTTAGCCTAGTGGTTAAGAATTTAACTTCTTACTCCGGGTTACTGGGTTCATATCCATGGCGCGCACCTCTGTACAAAAGTGCGTTTTAAGTTTAAATATCACTTGCTAACGGTGAAGGAAAACATCGCGAGGAAACCTGCACACCTTAGAATTTATAAAAAAAAATATATATATTTCTGAGGTGTGAGAAGTCTGCCAACCCGCACTTGGCCAGCGTGGCAGACTATGGCTTTGACCCTCTCAATATGAGAGGAGATCCATATTCCAACAGTGGAATGACAAATGGGTCGATTATTATTATTTTATTTTATTAAGCATGTGTCAGACACGAACTTAAGAACCCCGAACTGGAATATGATTTTAAAGTTCCTTAAATATAGTATTCCATTATTTAACCGACCATTCCGACCGACCGAACCTAATCGACAATTCCTATCCGATACCTAGATATAGGCGACTTGACATTTGACACTTGTAAGTTGATATCAATAGCAGGTTTATTAAATCGTGTTTGTAAATCAAAACTTTCCAGAATAACTGCATACGTACATATACCTATATTTTACTCGGATTTAGCCAAAGGACCAAATTATTGAAGTCATTAAATTATATGAGAATTTATCCTGATGTTGTGAGAGTGTTCATGACGTTAGAAGATATTCGCAAACGGTGTTGAATTTATTTTTATTTTGTTCCAGAACCCAGAATGAATTCATTGATCACTTTCATGATACTACTCCTTGCGGGGCTAGCTGCTACCGCTCCAGCTTCCGAAAATCTTCCAAGCGAGACATTAGTTATAACCAAAGATTTTTTCCCGAACTCTCTAGTGAAATACAAAAGTCAACATGACATCGTTGATATTATGGTGCCATTAAACTCTATGAATTTCAACGATAACGAATCGAGCAGCTCGGAGGAGGACGATGCTGATGTAACCTTTTTCTTCGTTGAAGCCGATGTAGACGCTGATGGCAAACGTGTTGACAAAGGTTTGTACGTGTTCAAGAAAAATACAGCAAAGAAACTGTTAGATAACGGGAGGTGCTCTGCTGCTACAGGCGATGAAAGTACACAGGCGTTTTTGGGAGCATCTGATGGGCTCTATGTATACACTGCAGAAACAAATGAGGTTGTCAAATACGGTTCGATAACCGATAGCATCATTGATATGGCGATAACCAAATTGGGTGAAGATTTTTACATACTAACTGAAGACAACGTACTGTACAAAGTAACAGATGGAGGCAATGTGAAGACTAAAGTAGACCAAGTGGTCAATGCGAAAGGAATAGTCGTGGACTATTCGAATAACCTTTACTTCTATTCCGATGACAAAGTGCCTTACGCGCTGACGGCGAACGGTGTGAAAAAAATTGAAGGACTTCCAGCCAACCCTACTAAAGTGACCCTAGTCCGGCCTCCTTTCGTCCTCGAAGATAGCGTTCCATTCATTGCTGACAATAAAGCTTACATCATTTACGCGAACGGTTCCAGTGAATTCAGCGAATTCGAATTCAAACCAAAAGCTAAACCAACTGCATACGGAATGGAAGGTACATTGGTTCAATACTACGCTTTACATAAGAAAATTTATGAATACAACATACTCGCAATGGTCTTAGGGGAAATCATGGACGAATTGAAATCTTACCTCGAAGGCAAGACAGACGATATCCGTACACTCGCAAGCAAAAAACATAGCAAAAAACCGTAGGATATTTCTTTAAAACCCGTTACATTTTGTTAAAAATATATTGAATCTGATAATCACATGTCTTGACGTTTTACTTTAATACCTTAATTAATACATACTGTTATATTGTACAGGTAGCCCTCCTACAACACCGCATCCTATAACAGGGTTTCGCTATAACACAATAAGAAAACTGCAAAAACCTTTGTGCACAGACTAAATAAGAATAATATTAACTGCATAAAAACTCGAATAATAAATATGTTTTAAGACGCTAAAATAATGGGTCTCTCTCTGGGTCTCATAGAACACGGTTTCATACAACAAGGCATTTTCAAGAAACCTATCCCATATTCCAACAGTGGAATGACAAATGGGTCGATTATTATTTTTATTATTATTATTAACTACCGTGTTATAGAACGGTTATGTGTATTTGTATTGTCTGATTTGATTCATTTATGCTATGCAAATTTGAAAAATTCTATCTATTGAATCTGATAATCACATGTCTTGATACATCACATGTCTTGATACTTTAATACGTTAAATAATACATATTGTCTTATTGTATTTGCATTGTCTGATTTTATTGATTTATGTTATACAAATTTGAAAAAACAGTTTACTCTACAAGTAATATTACCCATAAAGAGACTCAGTCCTGACAATCACAAAATTCTGTTTCAAAATATAATTACACTTAAACCTAAAATATGTTATATATTTTATTTCACGGATGGCTATTAAGGTTCAACGTATCAAGGTAATGTTCATTAATACATTACTTGCTAAGATGTGGAAGAACTTTACAAAAGATAATGATAATAAACATTAAAAACGTGAGTGTACAATGGCGTTATTGTTAATTCCTTTTGAATATTGTAATTAATTAGGTTTTGTGTAATTATCGTAATTATCTATAAATTAAATTATTATGCATCAATAATGTTACAATACCTTTATATATATATATAAAATATAATGTTTCTAATCGTTATTAATCTATGTAAATTCAGTAGAAGTGCATCTCAACCCGTACAGGGAAAATTAGTTTTCAAATATCGTGTTCCAATCCTTAAAAATGCCCTCTTTAGCCGTTTCTATTATAGATAGCACTATTTTTGTTATATCACTTGGCCATTGATACGTTGCACCAAACATAGACTTCAACAACACTTCCATAACATTAAACTCGTAAATTTTACCATCCAGCGCAGCAACAAGATACAATCCCGCATCGACACTGTACGCGCTGGGTCTCTCTTTAATAACAAGATCCTTTTTATCACTGGTTCCATTAGCGTGTAAAATATATAAATTGCCATCAGCCAAAAAAGGTACACATTCGTCCATTATAAACGCAGGTCTTAATAATTTCACATCCTTAAAATCTTCAGTTACGCTTGCAACGTATGACAGAATTTTGCCATCCGATCTAACTATATGAGGCAATCCATCGTCGCAAGCAATGTAATATATATTGTTAAAAGTATCCAAAACGAACTCAGACGCACATACCACAGTTTGTACTCTCGTTCTAACTGTGCCATTCTTCTCCAACTTAAACAGTTTGTTCTCAGAATTGAGGAAGTATATAGCGTCCGTGTTATTCGCTTTTTGTAGCTGGATGATATCATCACGAAACGGACCATACTTCTTCGCCGATAAGCTCTCCGGGTCGTATTTGTAAACGCCGTTTTTAGCACCAAAATATATTGTTTTATCGAAACCATAGTCTGAGCTCGTATCTCTTCCGCCCTCCAAAATCTCGTACGCTGCCAAGCCTTCTAAGACATATATACAACTGCCTCCTTCCAATTTAGGATCTGATATCGTGAAGAATATTGATGGAATATCGGATAGATCTCCATGCACGTAAGTAACACCATCCGCTGGTACTAAAATACTTGTTATGTTAAAAGACGACGAAAATATCACCTGTTCCTTTCTAAATATCGTTCTGAACTCATTAGTTGTTATTGTTTGTACTGTAGTCAACATAGCGATGATTGTCCACAATATCGTTATCTCCATGCCTGTAAAACAAAGTCATTTTCAATATTATTGTCATTGAATGTTCTCGCTTTGACCTTTATCACGGCACGAATTGATAGAGTAATCATCATATTATGATTATAACCAAAGGCGTAGAAGTTTCTGAGCTGCCTTATAAATTTTCCATGATTTTAAAAGACTTTTTCTAACGAAACTGGAACAGCGTGAGTGTGTGTATCGAGAAAATTAAACAATGCAGGATGCCGTCAACCCTTGAAAGGGTGATTGCTACGAGTGCCAAGTTTACACGAGCCTTTTTCTGTGATAGCAATTATGAAGCCTCATTGGCTTAAAGACGATTAAGAAACATCTGATTAGCCTCTGCGGGGATACGGCCCTATTAGTGTAGCCATACGTGTCAAGCATACGCATGATAACCATGCACGTACAGGTGGTTATAAAGTTGAAATCATGTAGATAATATTATTTGCGGATACAGCTGTACTATTTGGAAGAGTAAAATTTGCAGATATAATAGATAAATTTGCAATTAGTGACACTCAGTAGGACGCCCTGTAGTTAGAAACAGTTACTACATAGGTACGTAAAGTGGCAAAGGTTGGGTAAGAAGAATTGAAGATCGAGCTTAGTGACATGTTGGAGAAGCCTGTGTCTAGAAGTGGGAGTAAATTACCTGAAGACGGTGATCATGATGACGGTGATGAATGACTCAACCTTATTAATCGTCTTTGCTTTTTGTTACTCATAGCGAATAAAATAATCAGTGTTTGCTTTATACTAAATGACCATTACACGTCAGCTATCATGAAAGAATGATTAATAGAAGCTGTTAGTGTAACCTCGGGTCTTGTCTAGATTTTTTTCAAGAGCACGCACGAACGTTGTACCCGATGTTATATAATATAAACAGTATTAGACATTCGCGAGTCGCACACGCGAACGGTCGCGGAGAGTGAACGCATTGTATTTTCTTAGAGCTTGTTTCCATTGTTCTACGTTATTTCGTATTCAAAACTTGAACGACCATCTGCAAAACAGTTACTGACACGCAACATGATTGTATTTCCCCGAAAAGATAAGCAGAGGAGTGTAGTACACTCCCACCTTTCATTAGTTACGTTTTCCATCCCACCTTAGAATAGTCAGTAACTTTATCCGACGTAATAACTGAAAATCATTTCCCATAAGATACATAGCCATGAATCTATCACAAAGGGAACATAGGAACTGGCCCCTCTGATTTCAACGCAGGTGTCCATTGGTTACTATCCCGTCTTACAGAGGTGTTTAAAATAGCATTAATGGTTTTGATAAGACGTAAAATTTGAATACATGAATACTCGTATTTCATCCCGAATACAAATAGTTGCATTCAACCATTTTCGTGTTCATTTGTTTAAGATATCGCTTCCGAAGGACTGGGACTTGTGGCTATAAGTGCTTCACAGTTCCTCTATTAGGAATATCCAATATAAGAGAAACAACGAATTGTTAACAAATCAATAATATATATTCTTTAAAAAAAATAATGGACACTTCTTATAAATTAAAAATCGTTTCAGGCATACTAGCAGTACATGAATAAACATTTAAAGATTTAAAAAAGAAAAGTATTTAAGTTTTAATTGTATATTTAAAAATTACAAAAAAGGAATTATAAAATTTTAAATATAACATAATACTGGTGTGCAAGCCCTACTTTTTGACATAATTAGGTTCGGTAGAGTTGTTCCTATCATTAAAATAACAGTTAATACGATTATCTCTACCATTTTATCAACAGTCAAATGTTTCATTGTTTTTAAAAATGAATTTCTTCAACAATTTTTTCGTAATAGAATCGTTTTTCATTTTTAATAATTATAAATGACAATAATATGTTGGGACATCGCCAAACACGACCAACGAATCCTAAAATAGGCAATACATGTATTATAGTAACCAAACGGTTGAAAATGAAGTGTAACGTGTTAACACATACTTATATGGTTTTTTTTCATGCAGACAGAGACTAAGAATAATAATACACTTGCGCTCATCAAATTTTTATCCAGAGTGAGAGTCATCTCCATGAACTCTTGTTCAGCAATCAACTCTATTATTCTATGGAACCTGAGACTCGCATAATGACGAGAGACGACTGGATTAAAATGATAGGACTTTCCAATTGGTCAATAGCGGTCATTGACATTTACTCCAAATTATATTTTTCTAAGGTTTCTTTTTGTCCCGTTTTATTAAGTAACAAATATGTAAAATACAATTTTAAAAATCCTTACATTACATGGAAACAAGCTAACCATTTCCTTCCTTCCTATTAAACCAGATATAACCGAGTCATTGGACTGTAACCATTTCATTTACTTCAACGGTTACGAAATGGAACTTTTCACTATCGTAACGTCTGCATTGGACGTATCAATGAAATAGAACATAGTCAAAATATGTTGATAGTGTTACTTCCTTGTTGTTCAATGTAATTGTTCGTCCCAATTAGATATTGGTTCGTTCAACTTGGACAGATCGTTTTCTATTGTGGAATCTAAATGAGAATCAGTATTGCACGTACTCTGGGAAAGTGATCACACGTTGGTTTACTAAACAACAGAATCGTAAGTACGATATTTATTTCGTTTCGTCATTTGTTCACAACACAGCAAACATGGACGTTACACGTATTTCTTAGCGGACATTTTGTTTACCAAATATACATGTCTCAAGATACATATATAGCTAGATTTATTCAATTTTTTTTTAGAAACGCAAAGAGAAATCGTTCTGTAAATTTTTTTAGCTGTTTTTGCTTCATTTTGTTTTATAATCGTGCAATATTCCGTCTTAAGGGTGCAAATTTAGCTTAAATACAGAATTAACAAAGCTATAGGTCTAATAAAGTTGAATTTTAATAGATTTTTGTTTAAATTTTAAACTCTGACCGTTATTGAGGTGCTTAATTCAAAGAATATTATCTATAAAACTCCACTCTGTGCTACAATTTGACCACATAGGTACTATTGTGTCAGACATTAGTATATCACCGTTAACAATGAATGTCTTATGTTACCTTTTTATTATTATTATTAAGTGTATTTGTGACACATAGTGTATATAGCACTTCATCTTTTAAAAAAAAATCGACGTAAAATCTCAAACTTCTTCATATGCGACGCGCAGTACTTTTATAAAGGGTTAGAAAGACATATCTTCGTGTGGTCTTGTCTTAAAATCATATCTGATTAATATGTGCTATCTGATTTTTAATTTTGTACATTAGGCTTCTTAAATTTAAATCTAATTGAATAATGATAAGTTATTTGTCTTGAAATTTGATACACATGATGTCCCACACATCCAACCCGCAGTTAGCTAACAGGACAAACTACAGCTGACTCTTTTCATTCCGCAGAAGACGCCTCTCGTTATTACTCTCTCAAAAGTCTATAGTAGTTCATAGACAATTGCAAATGTCTTCGACAACATCTTAGAAACACCACTGTTAGTTTCAATTACTTCAATTAACACATTATTAATTAAAGGCATCTTAACCTAAAGTCAAATTAACATATTATTAATTAACGGTGAAGGAAAACATCGCGAGGAAACCTGCATACCTTAGAATTAATAAAAAAAAATTTTAGGGTGTGTGAAGTCTGCCAACCCGCACTTGGCCGGCGTGGCAGACTATGGCCCTCTCAATATAAGATGAGACCTATATTCCAACAGTAGGATGATAAAGGGTTCGATTAGTATTTTAATTAAAGTCATAATTAACTGATAAAAATAATTAATTTGAATCTTTCGAAACTCTGTCAAATTGTACTTGAACTACTATTATTATTTAAACATCACTCAAGATCCCTTAGGAGTTAGGATGTAAATAGAGAGCATTAATTGCCGGTTTCTAACCTTATAACCGGCTTCTTCTACATTCACCACTCCCTTCATACATTCCTATATAAATTCTAATTCATATACCTACATTCGTCTTAGTTAAAGTAATGCTAACAATGTAATTTAAATCTTCCAGAACTCCGGGATGCTACCGCTGTTATTATTATTAGCTACAGCAACATACGCGGACAACTGTTCATATATCTATGATGGATTCCGCTACACAAGATCCGCCATACTGAACATAAAGGGTCTCCCCACAAACTTAGCTTACAACCCGAACACTAAGGACTTATTTTTCACCCTCATAGACCTCGACACATTATTAAACGATAATGTACAGACGAAAATGGATCAGTACGTCTTGAGGAGCGGAGAACCTATAAACATTGATAATGTTAATGGTCAAGCCGCGGCAGTCGATGCAAAAAACGATAGAGTCTACATTGCAAGCGACGCAGGACTTATGGTGCTAAATGGATCAGATCACGCAAGTTTCTTTAGCTTGAAAGACGAAGATATAGTCCAGCTGTATAAAACAGCTCACAATGATGATCTATACGCTACTTTCTATCCAGACAACGAAGTATACGTCATCGATGTGAAAAAGAATGAAAAGAAGAAAATAGAGTACGTGCCTTGCGCATTCATGCTCGCTGTAGATACAGAAGAGAATATTTATTACGAATGCGATTCTAAATATGTTAAAATGTTGTTGAAGAACTTCCAGGAACCGATAGAGTTTGTCGGTATTCCCAAAAATGCTGCTAGAGCGGTAACTGTTGATGAGAATAACAGAGTGATTCTAGCAGCTAATGATGGTCTTTACTGGTTGAGACCAGAGAGTTTAATCCCAAAGAAATTAATGAATTTAGATTTCGTGCCATCAGGTATAACACTCAACGGAGATGATCTATTTTTATCAACGAGTGGCATAATTTACCATTTCAATGGATCTGAATGCGATATGACGAACAAATAAAAAGATTAATGAATAATTAAACTGGCCATTTCTTTTAGCTTTGCAATTCCATTAACGTGATTATCACCGCTACATGTATTTCTCGAGCACAGTTTTTTATTGCTTTTTATAATATTTTGATATAACTGTAGTAACTAAAGAAAAATGTTATTACACAAAAATGCCTCAATTGCAAGGCCACTATTTATTTTTGTTTTCAGAAGTGTTCAAGATAGATAGTGTTACGTACAAATTTAGACTTAAATGGGAGTTTAAATACTCTTTTCATATTATAAGTGACTTTATTTAATTTACGCGATTTGAATGACACAGATTTTTCATTTTAATAAAATCTAATTTACATACTTACTCTTCACTCAAGTTTCCTCTAAATTTTATTTAACTTTTCTCTTGTACTTCTAAAGCCTAACTAGTATCATTTGACTTGTTCTAGGCTGTAGTTCTTAGATGAGAGTGACTAAAAACCCTTATTATTTATTTAATTAAACAGTAGTAACTACTATTCGTCTTACATCATCTATCAGATCTATCTTGCGCCATGTACAGGTTGTTTGTTTTTTGTCGTGATGGCTATAGAGAACTATAAAGTCACAACTAGTTTACTTAAGACAACCATATCATAGGAATTCTAAGTAAGGATGGCTGGGGAATGTAGGCTGTAAAAAAAAATTAGGTATTATAAAGTGATAATATCGGACATCCCACTTTTAATAAATACATTAGAAATACTATATAGTACAGTAGTAACTATTTAAAACCTAGTAGATGGTCATACGCTGTCTAAAAAGGGCTTACTAAGTTTTCATATTAAAATATAACAAAGCGTTTTTGTCCTTATACTACTTGTACTCTTGTACGCGATTTTCGTGTTAGAATAATATCAGTAAAAGCCATAATATGTTACGGTTTAATACTCTACAGCAGACTTCATACGCCTTTCAATGCCTTTTTTTTTCGTTTCGGAGAACTGTCGATCATGGACCTCCTTACAATTCTTTCCTTCATAATTTTAACAAAAGAACATTAATCAGAAATTATCACAGTCGTTTTTCCAATAACCCAATCAACCTGTATAATCACTGAAGTGCGCGTAGGAGCTTTAAGTGAACTTTATTTGTATGAACACAAGATTCAAAATGCACTGAACGTCGGCATGTCATGAATTGTTACATCTATACAGTACGGTATGTGAATTAGTCGACCGTAGAAGTTTATAAACAATCCAGTAATATGACACAATGGCGATGTTTTATAAAAAGACGATAGAATGAAAGCAGCTGATGATATACGAGGCGAGACATCACGAGCGACGTTGAAACACGCTGGATATTTTGCATGAGCAACACACGTTTGGATATATCAAGGAATTTTGTTCTATGCTCTTAATTAAATTTGTTGTGTAGTTAACTAAGCAGGAGAGACTAAAACCCGGATACCCGTAAGTGCATTTATCCTTTTAACTGTTGGCAATATGTGTGCTCGTGAAAAGTTATCAAAAGAGTTTCACTTCCAAAAGTGTTCTAAGCAGACAATGATATGAGTTCTTACTTGTCAAGCATAATAACTTATTCATCCGATCTTAATGATGAGATCCTTAGATTTCACGGAGTTGTAACAAATATGCAGGACCAATGAAGACGCAATCGTTGCCATCATATCGTCGTGGTTGTAAAACAAGAAACAATCCCAATTCTCGTCAGGAATACTTTTAGTTATCTGATTATGAAAATGGGTAGTATTAGTATCCGTTTATTGTAAATGGCACACACGAGACCATATTCCAGTAGAAATTATGATTTTTCGCTTTTTATTAAAAAAATAATTATTCTTTTAGCTACATTTCCATCTGTCATGAGTCCACAATGCTTACCATAAGGATTGTTGCGATTCAAATCATCACAACCCTCGTCATCGACGTTAGAGCAGATAAATGTGAGAGAATAAAAATCGGCGAAGAATTCTACAAACGGCACCTTTTGGCTACTATCGATGGATATCCTACAGGAATCGTTATGGATCCCAAAACTGAAAACATTTTCTTCATGCTGAACAAACGGAATTACACCAAAGGGATATACCTCTTGAAACATGGGTCGCTTGGCATCAAAGAACTGCCACTCTCCGATGATTTAATTGGCCAGTGTGTCGGCATAGATAATATCAACAATATAATTTATATAGGTACTAATCAAGGACTTGTCGTCTATGATAATACACGATCCGAATTAAACACCGAAAGACCTATCGGAGACGACGACGTACGAAACATATTCATCGACAAAGCAAACAATCAGATGTATATAACAACAGGGTCTAATCATGAAATCTTTAAATTCGTCAATGGCTCGGCCGCAGTGAAACGATTCGATAAAGTTCCAAAGGCATACAATTTCGTTTTGGATACTAAAGGAAACGCCTTTTACGAATTCGTCGATGGTAGACTCTATTTCCTGTCAGTAGATTTGTACGAACCTGTACAATATAAAGGATTTACTAGGGAATTAAAATATATATTACAGTTGAGCAATAATGATGAAGCAATAGTAGCTGTGAAGGGATCAATGTTTAAGTTGACTACGAAGAGTATTCTGCCGACGAAAATAGGCCGACTCGGCTTCAAGATTACGGGGTTGGCGTTCGACATAAAGAACAATATCATTGTTGGCACAAAAGGAAAGATATATAAATATAAACCAATAGACTCCAGCGATCCTTGCCCCCCAGACGACTATTTTATGTCTAGCATTTAATTTATTAATCTGTGTTTACTATATGACCGTTATATACCACACTTTAAATGTTGAAATAAAAGTTTTTCATTAAATATTGAAAATATATTATTTACTAAACGCTATTTCCTTTCCACATTAACAATAGGATCACATTGAGATGTAAGAATACGGATTATGTAATATTTCAACGAAGCACTCAATAAAAGCAACACATTTGATAATAGGGTTAAAAGGCTAAATGTAGCAGTAATTAATTCCACTTGGCTACATGTATCAGCAACACGTATTTTCAGGTTTCTTACCTATCAAAAATTCATCGAATTGTTTGTGTTCTTAATCGGTTGCATCAGAATAATAACAGTATAATAATATTAAATATATAGTCTCTACGTAAGCATTACTTACTAAGGGATCTTCTAATTTTGAAATGTTCTAAGGTGTTTTCTCTTTACATAATATGTGATGTTATGTCAACCATGTTTTAAAATGTTACTTTCGGCTCGTAACTATAATATATCGTAATAAGACTATTCTGACTTGTCAATATCATTGTAATTTTTGATTATTCATTGGTATTTGCTCTCGTAACCACGGAACTGGCAGATTTCTCTTGTGCTTCCTAAGTAGGTGATACCTATATTTACTACTTTAAATATTTAAATTATGGCTGACGGGAGAGCCAAAAACCTCCGGAAGCCACTTGCGTAATGGAGAAAGTGAGAAGTGTAGGTACCTACTTAGTAAAAGCACCTCAGGTTTGTAACGATGGAGATATACGGCACTTAGTGCACTCCGCCTACCCCTCAAGGTATCTAGAGTAGTGATATAGTAATATTAAAATTAAATCTTCATATATTCGTAAAATAATACAACTACAGTTCTATATTTAAAAGCGAATTACGAGAGTTAGTATGATATACATACCGGTAAGAAGTAAACATAAATATTTATAACGATACTATTATGAGATACTACGGAAATATAACAAAAATAAATATTCAACGTTGCAACGGTTTTTTTTAATAAGTAATAATGAATTTGCCAATTTATTATATTTTTCCACAAGGTTCATCGCTGTACGCATCATGCGCGTGCGTCGCCTTATAAAATGGTTTTAACGCCATCTATGAAGACATATGCGAACATAGAGAATAATAATTTAAAACTCTGTCAATAGGTGCCACTGTGCTCTAATTTATCAGTATCAATCACATATTCCTATGCTTAAATAAAACGAACAATATTTTCGACTAACAGTAAAAATAATAAACCTAAAAAATGCAATCCGAATATTACGCACATAAAAAAGAAACAAAAAGTGTTTTGGGCTCGTCCGGGATTTGAACCCGGGACCTCTCGCACCCTAAGCGAAAATCATACCCCTAGACCAACGAGCCG
>DWME01004702.1:0-15942 GCA_018244795.1 Parelbella ahira ahira | reverse complement strand
CTAGGTGGCGCTGAGGGCGTCCACATTCATTCAGAATCACTAACCTTCATTTTAAACGGTCAGACTACGGTTAAACCCTAACATATGATACGCATATTGTTACGTCATGCTGAGTTTAAGCCTTTGCGTGTTAGGTAACTTTTAAAACTCTGTGTCCTCTAGGTGGGGCTGAGGCGTCCACAGTGACTGTCCATTTTAAACGGTCAGACTTCGTGGGCATAAAATGTTATAAAACTACATAGTATACATATGAATTCTGGGATTGAAATATATGCGTAAGCCTTGGTTATTAAAAGCGTTAATTTTATGTATCGTTGTTTTTATTGTAAAATAATCAGTCAAACAATAAAATTTGTTTAGTCTGTATCTAAATATTTAGGATGAGGAAAATCACATATTTTGGTCTCGAATAAAATTCTATTGTAATAATTTGTTTTTTATTCGGACCCATTAATTTGCTTCTCGGCTTCTTTAATAATTCAATCATCTTTACATGTAATTTATTTCACGTGTAATTTTGTAAATATTCTTTGAATTATAAGTGTACTGTGCACGACACGGTACAATGACTCGACATGTTGTTACGTTCCGAAAACGATGTCTTTATTTTTTAATACACCTATGACTAATACGTGTCATTAAAAATGAAAAAACGAATAAATTTAATAGAAATTTATAAGTGCCGTCTCCGGTGGGAATACTAACCACCGCACACCTTCATGGGAAATAGTCATGAGAATACATAATATGTAATATTATAATATTCTAACAGTTGATAAATATCTTCTGACACCACGAAATTCAATTACTAACTCAACTTTACGTTTACCAGGTCAGTACATTTTTATATACATACAACTAACTAACGACAAGTATTTATCCAAACTTACGATATTCATACTGTTCAGATCCAGAGAGTTAACATTATGTACAAAAATATACCTAAATTCTATGTTAAATTAAAGCGCGCGTGGGCACTCTCTATGCTCCCCTGCCTACACTGCAAGGGACCTGGTGTAATTATATATGTAATTATACAAATAAATAAAACTGAAGTGTCCGTTTGAAATATCACAATAATAGCTTATTAATAAGTGCATGTGAAAGTATGTATATACGTTACATAATTATAACAAAAATACAAAACTTACAATTTTTAAAATTGTCTATTTGTTCTGATTAATATACGCAAGGGCTGAACGAATTTCTACAAGACTCACTAGCCGATAACTGATGTTATGAGCTGTAAATCAGGATATTTATATTTTATAAAAGTTTTGGAGTCCGTAAAAAAAATACTTATAACATGCAATAATCCCATGCGTACGAAGCCGCTTCCGACGGCTACAATAAAACTTATGTAATGAAACCAAGGTCACTTTATTGGAATAATATGTCGTAAGTACGTTACAAGCCCAGTAATTTAGAAACAATCACATTGTTCATTACCGACTCATTGCTGGAAAACAGGGATACAATGAGTTGCAACTTCGTATGGAATATGTTTTCCCCATAACGTCGTAAACACGACACGAGAACGATACATGAGTAGGTATACGATATGAGTCATAAATTTATTACTTGCACAAATAACCGCATAAAATGTAACATAGATTTCAATTTTCCTAAGTCCAATAACGAAGAAAAAAAAAGAACAAGAATATAACACGCGAAGTTAAACATATCAGGATCGATGATAATTAATTGACGAATGATTGAAATGGGAGTGAAACTGCTGTAATAATAATAATAAATACAATTAGACCAACAGATGCGGCTCCCACGCAACACCATATTACATATGACATTGACCACTTCCAACACTGGGGTTCTTTGCACAATTATATATAATATATTATGTGTGTGTGTAAGATAAGTGTACTAATGCTTGTCTTATTCAAAACTCACAAAAGTTAATATGTCACACATTATTATACATAATATTACGCCGGTACTTCTCGAAAGAGAGGTACAGGAGTGTAGTTATCCCAGTTTTAATGAGCCTACCGATAACTACATATACATATATACATATACATCGAGCACAAACGCATACTCTCAGCTACTATTGTCGCTCATGTGTTATTGTTATAGTTGTCATTTATCAATTTTGAGCTTGATAAGTTATCAATTTCCAAAAAATCATCAATAAAAAAAATGATCAAGCTTGTGCCGCCTTTCAAGTTATGATAGGCCGGGTACAAAAAACTAATGGAAAATACTTCCTAACACATAAAATAATCAGGTCAAACTGGAAACCGGCTGACGTGTTCGACCGCAGCTGAGCAGGCCGAGCATCATCTTTTTCGCTGACTTGTCCAATAAATGTTATTCTAACTATTGACCGTTTGACCGAATAGAATATGAATACCTACGTACATGTTTAATAATATTTATAAAACGATAAATAGAGCATTATAGTAGGTATTATTTATAATTGCTATCTTTAAGTTGACTTGTTAATTGGGTTGTTCCACCGAGTTTAATCATAAAGAATTTCTGAATATGATAACAGTAATAATTTGAGATACAAAAAACGTGACAACCTACCTAGGGTTTTTTTATTATTAAGAAAAAATCGTATTTAATTAGGTTAGGCTAATACATACAGTTATATTTAAGTATAAAATCTGAATGGAATTCTACAGAATACATTTAAACATTAAGTTCGCTTTTAGTTACAATTACTTTCCGCTAAACCAATGAATAATAAACAGACAAATTAAATTCATTACCATAAATACATACATACATAATATATCCCACGCAAACAAACACGCACACACGCACGCAAACTACTTATATAAATTTAAATTAATCAAAATTTAATCTTACACATTACGTTACTTAACTGACTTATCACATTAGCCGTGGAAAGTATGACGATAATTATCACTTTTTATTTCATTTGAAGATTGCCAATTACCCATGACTCTTGACAGACAGACGCTGGTACCAATAACACAAACCGATTGATCATATAAGTATTTCAAAATATTTTTTCGGACACAGAAATCTAATTTCAAGATCATCTTATCATTATTGCTAAATATGAAGGAATTTAATTGAGGTTTTTTTTATAAAGATGATTAAATTTAGTTATGGACGAGAACTCTCTTCAGCAGTTTTTATGACTCCGTTTTGTGCTAATACAACCTTATAATCATTCACGGCTACAATTTTTCAAGTTACAAATTTGTTTAATTTAAAACAATAATTCATTTTAGTAGCTATTAATCAATCATAACAGAAATTCTGACATACTTTGACGTTAAATAACACAAAGTAGTGTACAACCGTTTTTTATACCCTGAAAGCGTCTGAAACTGTGACTGTGAAATTAATTATTAAATGATTTCAAATTTGTACATTTTATAATAAAAACTTGTTTTCCTCATAACTCTAATTGGGCTTCTTTTATAAGGCAACTTTTAATATTTATGTATCGTTGGCTGTCTATGGATAGAAAGAAATGATCCTCAAAACGTATACCTGGTGTGGGGACGATGGTCGCGTGTCCCAAGATATCTTTCAATATAAAACTTAGTCGCAGCAACATGTATAGGTACATACATATCTACGGGAGTAATAAAGTAGCAAATTTTGGAATAGAGCACAAACAAGGAAGTTTATATTGTGGAGATAAATGGCCAATAATCATGTTGTTTTGTATATTTGTGACTTCGCATGTCGTAAAATCTTTACTACATATTACAGCGGTGTATCATTATTATATAGCTCAATAATTTGTATATGCCACGTGAGACAAGTTTACACTACATTAGTGCCGGTTTGGCTGCCGTTGGAAAATTAATTAAAATTATTTGGATAAAAGTTAAAAATTTCGGATGTGGATAAAAATTTAATTATACTTTTATCCACATCCGGAACAAACAGACAGACAGTCTGTCCGTTTGTTCCGAACGGCGGAACCGATTTTGACGGGACTTCCACTGGCAGATAGCTGAGGAATAAGGAGTAACTCAGGTT
Source organism: Parelbella ahira ahira (assembly GCA_018244795.1). Classification (NCBI taxonomy): domain Eukaryota; kingdom Metazoa; phylum Arthropoda; class Insecta; order Lepidoptera; family Hesperiidae; genus Parelbella; species Parelbella ahira. Next base: position 11,952 of record DWME01004702.1, on the reverse strand, counting down.
ACTTTAATTTTCGAATTTTTGGAATGCTAAAATAAAGTAATGTTGCAATGTCCAAGTACTGTCCAGTACCGCGTAAAAAACTAAAATCTGCGAACTGAACAATAACTTTTTTATTAAATTCCACGCGGAAGAAGTCACGGGCGTCGGGCACAGTTAGTATATTAGAATATAAAAGCTAAAGACCTGAGAATCCGCATCATAAAAATAACGGATATATATAAAAAATATTACTTTTGTAAAAAATAAGACGAGTTGTATTAAAAAGGAAAAAGCACGCATTTAAATTTTTTCACTTTGTAATTGTTTTTTGTCTCTGGGTTGTCTGTGAGTTACTGTGTATATATGTGGCAAATGATCGATGGGTTGATCTACGATTGCACAAATGAACACAAACGTATATAATTTCCAAGTAAATGTTTAATTACACTGTAAACATTTATACAAGTGATTAGTCGTGATTATCAGCTGCGCATACGCATGTAATAGTTCTCTTAACATCTTACCCCTTAGGAACAGGCAACAACGTGTTTTTGTTATTAAACGTGTCATTTTCTTTTATTTTTAAATCAAGTGGAAGTGAAACAGCGCTCGCTATTATTTCATCGTCATCACTAAACACTTTATTTTATTATCTGACAAGCATTTATACAAGAATTAAAAAATTTTTTTTTTTTAGGTAAGTATATTTTTGTATGGTAACTGTGTTAACAACTACTAGTGTTTTTCCCCATATAATGTCGTTTTATTTTCCGGTAAAATAATAAAATAATATAATACATAATCACTATAATTATTGCAATACATAATTGAATTTTAAACTCTGTCTTTAGATTCATTTTCCCTGTTAAATAAATATCTTTTATTACCAACAGTTTTATGGGTACCATTTGCATAGTTCATCAGTTAATAACGTTTTAAACTTGTTTACTCGATAATCCTTTATTATTTATTTATTCCTTTATTACCAAGTAACACATATCCTGACTAATTCGGTCAGATACTGGCTGATGAGAAAGTCAGAAGTCTCCCAAATCGACACAAAGGTATAGACTGATGAGTAAAATTCCGAAATCGACACACATCTATAAAGACTGATGAATACAATATAGGAGCACGTCAGATCTGTAAGGCTAGAGATATTTGACACTCGATGCTCTCTGTCTATCCGATAAGGTATCTGGCATGACGATATAATGATACTGATATCAAGTAGGTACTCTGTGTATGTATGTAATTCCTCCTCAGTCATGAAACAGACCATGCCTATCGCTACTGTAAAAAGTGTACATTTCATTCAAATAACAAAACAGAATGTTGCTCTATGTTTAAAATACGCTGTAACAGCGTAAAATTTTATCAATAACTTAAACACGAACTGTAAATAACGTTTTACAACTGTTATGCAAGTGTTTAGGTAGAGTTACCTACGTATTTTACAATAGATAATGCCAGGTAGAAATATATTGTTTTGCATAGTTTTCCATAGTCACATTACATGCTCGGAAATAGTTGACGACTTCGGCCAATAACTACAATTGATATTAGGTACCTAGTCAAAGTTTCGGTAGGAAAGCAGTACTCAATATACTCACTTCGTTTTATAATTCCTTCCGTAACTGTCATGGTGATGTCCTTAAACTCGATGTCCACAGACCGTGGCTGGGGCATATTGATCTGGAGCGTCCTGCACTCATTATGTTCTTTTCTCGCAACTTTCTGCCCCAAACCTTGCAATATTGCTAACGCGTTCGCCATTTTATACACTTAATAAAACTTCAATAAACACAAAATATCGCTGTCAACATCATAAGTATCCGAATATTTTAAAACCACTTATTAAGTATTTTTCTAATTCACCTCACGACGATTTCTATTTAATTATTGTACTATTGTCAAAATAATTGTTTTATAATTTTTTATTACTCCGTTAAAGTTCCCCGGAATATTTTTAATTGATAATAAATTATTGTCTTTGGTTAAATAAACTTTATAACAGCACTTAATGGCCAATATTTTCAAATAACGAACGTTTATCCCCGTCAGCTAGTATTTATAAATATTATGTGTGTAACAGTGCAGCGTCGGCCGCATACTAACCCAACGCACGCTCGCTCGAGCGAGTTGTAACCCGATTTAAGAGCGTGTGCCACAAACATGCAGCTATTTTTCAGGCTTAACCACAAATTTTACGCAAGATCATAAACAAATGCATGGAAATATGTACGTGCAAATACGCGGAACTTGAAACAAAATATAATCGTTTTTAACACTGATGGGACGGAAGAGCTAAGCGGTCCGCATTGGTCGGCGTGATTCGATGGTCATTAGAAAACTAACAACGACTATATTAATATAGCATGGTTAGTGTAGGTTGACACACCGGTTCAAATCGTAAAGGACCACATTTTTTCTATACGTCAGCTGTGAAATACGATGCTGCTCCCGTTTAAACGATAGTGTTGTCAATTAGGTGACGATGCTGTTTGTTCGTTTATTGAGTAGGAACATTGCTGTTCAAGTGGTTATTGTCAATTAACAAGAATCATATGATGCAAGGATTTATTCACGGGCTCATTGACGCACATTTATAAATTATTTTAAATAGGTAGCAAAATGTAAAATAAAGAAGCTTGGTAAAAAAAGAACTATATTATAGTATATTAAATTGTAGGTACCTACACAAAATACAGGCACGTTACGCACATTTTTTGACGGAAACTTACAAAATAATTGTCACACAATTTATTCATAATAAAGGTATGTCTATGTGAAAGTTTTGGCTGATAAGTAACAAAGTCGTAGGTATAAGTGAAAGTTTTGGCTGATAAATAACAAAACTGTAAAATCGTAAAATATATGGCAACATTGCTAACAATAAATTAAAAAAAAAACATACCAACATAGGTATGTGTGTATATTTTAGCATACATAGCATATTAAACTTCAAACTGGCACGAATAGTATGTAAAAATATTGCCAACTTTTACTAATTTATGCTAATCCCAACAACCAAACAAAACGCAAAAGAAAAAAATGTAGGTAGATATTAGAAATTCATTTTTCAAAAATTGCTTTGTTAATGTAACTTTGCTTATTATTCATAGATTCTAGTCAATCAACTTCAACTTCAATTTGAACTCGCCGAATATTGAGGTTTCACCCACGTCAACTAAACATGTAGCGGTCTTCCACAGTTTGGTCCTCACGATCGTTTTTGCCGCGAACCTGCAAAATATGGAATGAGCTTCCATCCGAGACTTTTCCGGAGCATTATGACATGGGGTTCTTCGAGAAAAGCGCAAAAAGAGCTCTCCTTCAAAGCCGGCCGCTCCTCGGGTGTTGCAAGCGTCCATAGATGACGGTGACCACTTACCAGAAGCTGGCCCGTCTACCTATTTGCTAGGCTAAATACATATAAAAAATCTAATTACTTCAAAAATTGTTATAATATTGGCCGCTCGGATCAAGCATTTTTCAAATCGTCTTCGCCGGCCATTGTGAATAGACATTTATTTATAAGAGCTGCTTAGAAACTACCTCAAAAATTTTGATATATTATGTATTTCAGTGCAAGAGTTTTTGAATTGAGAGAAATACTTATAGCATTAACTGCAAAGCAAAATATAACATGCATTTTCTAAAACGCATTAGATGATGCTTAATATCAATGGACATTAGCGTGGCTGTAATAGTAGGTTTAATTAGAGTTTCTATTGGCCTCTAATGATTTTGATGTGAATTTTGCGATTATTTAGCGCATACTTCATGGTATAAATTTATAAAGAAAATTGAAAGGACCTATTAAGGAAAAGAGACGTTGTCACGGGAAACTCAAAAGACACCTAGAAAGTTTATATTAGCCTGCAGTTAATAAGTCAGTTATTTTTATTTTACTGACCTGCGAGTTGGACGTAAGATGACATTTAAATACATTTTATACTTACTTTCATTAATTGATAAGCTGCTAACGGAAGGAAATATTTCATGAATTGATTTTTTAACAAATTTAACAATCAGTACTTAAAGGAACATATATTAAAAACAAAAAGATTATTTCCTTAAAGGCACGAAAATAATCATTTTGAAGGCATCTTTCATTAGTTCTTTGAACGTAAACGTTAATACACACATTATCTTATAACGCGATAAACCGTTTTATATAAGTGAGGTCGTATATTTTTTGTGTAATGATCGTACCTCAATTGTGTGATATTGACAATTGGCTTAATATACGTAATTTACTGTAAGTATACTTGAAATTACATCTGATTAATTCTATTTTAAGCAGAGCCGAAGACGTTTATTATTATAATTATAGAATTATAGTTTTGAAACTAACAATTTTCCCTAATTCTGCAATACTGATCTGTAAAAAGTATATAAGTAGGTACATAGTACCCACCTATTTGCAAAGGCCCCCTCTAAAGATCGTTATTGGTACCTCTCCTAAGCAACCCTTATCCAGTTCGGCCCTACTTGTATTTTTATTTCGTCTTCCCAACGCGTGTGTTGTTTTAGAATTATAGGTACAAATACCGAGATTTTTTTTCTTTCGACCCTTTTTATCATTCCACTGTTGGAATAGGGATATAATGAGAAGGTTAAGGGCATAGTCTGCCACGCTGGCCAAGTGCGGGTTGGCAGACTTCGCACACCTTAGAATTATTTTTTTTGTAAATTCTAAAGTGTGCAGGTTCCTCACGATGTTTTCCTTCACCGTTAGCAAGTGATATTTAAACTTAAAACGCACTTTTATAAAGAGGTGTGCGCCATGGATTCGAACCCAGGACCCCCGGAAAGAGAGGTTGAATTCTTAACCACTAGGCTACCAATGCTTCCTGCTGCAAGATATTAATAATAATATCTTAGGTTAACTTTCACACGGCCCTCTGATCCCAAACCAGTTAGACACTGCAGCGGTATCCAGACGGCTGATGAATTACATAATATATACATTTTTAAATATGAACCTTTAAGAAAATTGAACACCTAGACACAGAACAGACACAGACAATTTGTTGTTATTACACAAGTATTTGTTTCGACTTTGGTTTGAACCCACAACTTCCGACACAGTCATGATCAGTAACCACTAAGCCTAACATTGTGCTATAAGTGCCAAGCATTATTATTATTACCATCACCACATATCACCACCACATAATACCACGTATCATATAGACTATCTAATATCTTTCACAAAATTGTTCAAATTAAGAGTTTCTGTCAGTCTCCATTTTTACGTAATATACATATGTACGTATTTTCCAGGTAGGTGTTATTCTCATCAACGCTCAACGTTGTGAAAAATAGCTTAAAATTATAGGTATTTATCTTCCCTAACAGTCGTTCATACCGCTGAGAAGATCCATTATGCGGCCGCCACACTGACTTGCGCTGAATGGAGATAATATGTTTCCATATTTTAGTCTAAATCATATCCGTGATATTCTACATGGAAATATGCTTATTAGATGTGTTATTGTTGCGTTAATTTGATCTACGAATGTTACAGATACCGTTTTCTTACAATTTCGCTTTTGTGATTATTATGTAAGCATTTGAAGTGATGTAAGGTTTCAGTCTCGTTCCGGAGCCGTGATGTTTATATCTCTGGTCAGCACTTATTCAACAACATTCTTCGATAAGATTAATTTTTCAATTAAATTTTCGAATTAGAATTTGATTCACATTAAACTTTAAAACTTACTATTAGATCACTCGTTATGAGAACAAAGATGGAGAAAGATAGCTCAAAGAAAATTGGGCGTCCCCAAGTTTTAACGTTCTTTAAATACGCGTGATGTAGACTCATATCTGGTACGTACTTGGCCAGCACAGTAGACTGTAGCTTAACTTCCTCGTTCTGTCAGAAGACGCTATCTAGTAGTAGAACCTCAAGTCTATAACATCTAGCAGTAGAGCCTCAAGTAGCTATCTCTAGTGTCTCAAGTTGACGATAGTAGTGTTCATGTGGATGATTTTATATATGAAACAAAATCAAAACGGTTTCTATCAATTTCTGTGGCCATTTAAACAGAGATAATTCTGATACAGTTGAGTTATTGTCGCCCATTCATAAAAGTACTGATATGTACAAATATAGGTACACTAATTGTGAGCAGCATTTGATTAGCTTTTCGATTTGCGACATGAATATTTAACGCTCAGTTTTTGTTATTTTGATACCCACAATAAATTACGACAAGGAAATGAAACAATGATGAAAATCCATATTAGCCGGCTGACGACAAATGCGCGAACGAAATTTGAAAGGTGGTTCAATTTGTGAAATAAAGGAGGAAAATGAAATATAGTCCCATTATTTTTGCCAAGAAAGCTCTCCTGAATGTAAATACATTTTGACACAATCAGGGACATTATTATCATGTGCTTTTGTAGACGTCTAGTTTTTTAATAATTTTTCGTCTTTTTTTTGTTTATCCTCAAACCAATTCTTAGCAACTTGTTTAAAGTAATTATATGTGACACTTGCTAATACTGACTTACTAGTTACTTATTTTTTATTTAAAATTATTTATTTAATTATTCGTTTACTGATTACTTAAACTCTGGCGTTGATCTGTAAGTATTGATTTAAATTCTCTTTATTTTTAAAATATGTCTATCGCTCCCGTAGGATCGACGGGCACAAAATGTCGTTAGGCGTTAAGATAGCTCTTTATATTTACCCCACTACTGCTTCTATATGACTACTGCTTTACTAGCTCTTTATATATATTCCTATAAAAAAATAACACATTTAGCGGAACTAAATTTCTGTATTCATTTATAACATTTATGTGTTTTTAGGGTTTTATCATATAAAGCTAAAATTTGATGAAGATATCATAATACTTTAAAGATACCACAAACAATCAAGTTATTTCACTTTGCTTTACGACCAGTACTTAAGGGGTAGAGTTTTACAACCTGATTCAGTGATAAGGCATTAATTTAAATCTCCATCCTTTGACCCAAGTAGATTTATTTTATAATGAGGCTTATCTATGATGTCATAATGTTATCTTTTTTATGCATTCTACGTGACATTTCGTAGGAAGTCAACTTTTTTTTATAAGGCATATATACCTATATGTATGTATATATTCGCAGGTATTCCTACGTGAGCTTCAAGTCAGAAATCGGCAACAAATCGCGCAGGATCGGAGAAAGTGGCGAGCTCTCGTGTCGGAGGCCCAGATCCACTTCGGACCATTGCGCCAACGGAGTAAGTCAGTAAATTGTGTATATTCGTAAGTAATTAACTTCATCGCAGACGCATGGAGTAAATTTTATATTAAATATAAATTAAATGGTTTTCTCAAAAAGGTCGAGTGCGTTGAGTTTAAATCCATAGGCCTTATGAGCGCCCTGGTGCACTTTTATAGGGGTTTTTCATAATCCTCACACTGAACATGCGGGTTGCGATTGCAGATCAGAGCTTCTCGCGCCACATATGCATAAAGGGAAAATATACACGCGTACGCTGTAGGTGGACATCGAAGCGTGAGATTTTTTAAAGCATTCAATTGAAATGCTTTATTTTATCTTATGATATATACGTAAATGCGTTAATATTGATTCTACATATCACAACTAATTTAAGAAGTATATCGACAATACTACTTCGATATGCGCCTATATATTGCTTCGATTCAGAAAGCGTAAACGCTCGTGAACTAACCTGCTTGACCCCTTTGCGACTTCGCTCGCCGGCCGACTGCGGGTGACACTAAGCTTAGCGCTCGGTCTGCCCTCGGCAACTGCAGCGTGATCTGGCTCGGCTCTGAGTGTCTTGCGCATATCGCTGCTTCAACTACTGAGTCGATGCTCGCTGACCGTGGCAACTGGCCTGCTGACTCGCGCCTGGAAGGAAAAAGCTTGTTATCTTTTGTACACAGTTTCCATATTATCAACCTTTTTTACTATTCCACTATAGGATATAGGCCCTTTTTCAAAATTGGAAGGGTTAAGGTTACAGTCAGGCTGACTGACCAAGTCCGGCTTGACAGATTTCACACGCCTTAGAGAATATTATAGAGAACTCTAAGGTCTGCAGATTTTGTCACGATGGTTTCCTCACCCGTTTCCGTAAATGAACTTAAATAAGGCTCACGAAACTGACACACTCAAAAGTATTGTTCGTTTAGAATAAAATTATATACTTTGATATAAAAAAAATCCTTTGACTGTAAAATATTCCGTCAGAAATCTGAAGCTCATTTGAATCCTCCCTTAGCGAGGGTACACCGCAATCTACGTATAATCATATTAAAAAACATATATTTCGTTATTTCTCCCCGTGTACCTACGTTCTACTGGGATAGTCTAAGACTGCTGCTCAACGGAACGTTGAAGGATTTGGATGATTATACTAGCATACTGTAGTGGCTGTCTCAAAGCGGATTGCTAGACACGTTCTGGTTATATTTAGAGTTCATGTCAGTGCATTAAAGTGCTCATATTACGGTGCCAGTGCAAGTTCACTGTGATTTGAATCAAACGGGAATGTGGTTAAATCAATCAGAAATGTGGTTAAATCAATCCAAAATAAGATTAAATCAATCCAAAATAAGATTAAATCAATCAGAAATGTGGTAAAATCAGTCAGTCAGATTGTCAGAAAGAAATAGCTATTTTAACGATAAGGCCATCTATTGCATTTTACTGTGTTAGTTTTTGTAAAACTTATAATTGCTATTGCGTAACGCCATGGGGTAAACAGAGAGCATCGAGTGCACAATATGTCTTTCCTTAGATGTTTGATGTACTTTTCTGTATTCATTAGCCTCGTCATACACGCACACTGATTTTGGCCATATCATACTTAAAAAACTAATGTTTTTAAATTTATTCTTTATCCATATATTTGGATACAATAATACCTATATTATACAGTATCGTGTAGCTATCTATGAGACTCGTAGAGTTATAGAGCAGAATTGAATTGTACATATGCTAGTAGATGTAATGATAACTAATGTAATTGATGTAGGTTATACATCAATTACATTCTTATTTGATAAAACGCAACATCATGCCTATAATCCCAGAAAGGGTAGGCAGAGGAGTGTAAGACTCCCCCACGTTTTACATGAAACAACTGCAATGTATTCTTCATTAAAATGTATTATAAATCTTATGAAAATTAAAATATGTATAGGTAATATAGCGCATATTTCAACTACCTCAATCCATCAACAAAATATTCTATAAACAAGCAGGAGCGAAATTAAGCAAGGGTTCTGGGGTTGACGGTACACAACACAGCTATAAGAAACTTTAGTTCAATTAAAATGCAAATGGGGCAGTAAACACAGGCGCGCGGCGACGCCGAGACACGACGCGATCTATAGATTTAATCCGAATAACATGTTTATGTTCGTCTTTAGCGGCTTTTAGTATATCACGTGTATTGTGCTGTTCTCTGTAAACTAACCTACACATCACTAGCCCACGTTGGGTTAATTTGTGTAAACTGACCCAAAAATCACTAGCACACATCGTTGTTATTTTTGTAAACTGAACCCCGGGTCAATGATATACATACATTGGACTGATTTGTATAAACTGTCTCATGTATCACTAAGACACTCTGTTTAGGCCCACTGTATCAATGACCCATTGGTGACTGATATACGTTAGGTTGATTTGGGTAATCTGATCCACGGCCCGCTTACACAAGTTGGGCGGATCTGTGTAAAATGACTCATGGGTCACTGCGGGAAATTTCCAGATGCGTCTCGTCGTAGACAATATGCAATATATTGTAATTATTAATAGCGCTAAGTCATGCAACGGTATACTTTCCCGCCATATATATATATTATGTACTTAGAATAGATGACAATACGTTCCGTGATTCTATTTCCTCACAAACACGGTCTATAATGGCCGAATTGAGTTAGGTTACCCGCAATTCAACACCGCATGTCGTCGAAAACATTAAACATATTGAACAATTTTCACATTATCTGTTATCGACAGCCGTCACATTGGAATGTATAGAAATGTAATAACGTAAAACTCCTAAAGCTTTGAATTGGTGTTGGGAATGGGTTTTCTAAAAAGCTTCTAGGTACGATTTATCCCGGAATTTTCACGTCTATATCTATTTGAATGGGAAGGCAATAGTTGTTAAAACATAATATTACGGGTAAACGTCTCAGTCACCGGAGTATCGTGAAAATAATTTCGATCCAGGATAGATAGTAAATATTAATATTTTAGCTGCATACTAATAATATATTACTGGGTTAATGTTACTAACAGTTTCTGCAGTTCTGCAGGTCGGTAAATAATTATCATATTCAATATAGACTTCTCCTGAGTTGCTTATAATCATAATGTCCTTGTTGGGCAAGCGGGTTGGGTTCGAAGAGTCGGCTTCTCGCACCTTCTAAGTTGCTGCCCGCAGGCGCCTGGGTATTTAGCCATGGCAACAATAAATATTTGGTATTTAACATTAAATAATAAAATATTTTTCGATTTCTCTACACATTACTGTTTAATACCAAAGTAAGTAAAGCTTATTTTATGGTTACCGTACTGGTCATAAGTTAAAAATATTTTTTTTATTTTCACCCAGATATAAAACAAATGTACCAAAGTGCTTATTACCCAATTTTTTTTCTGATTCGGAATCGAACCCACGACCTCCATTCAGCAGGCAGGTTCATTAACTGCACAAAAGGGCGAGTCGAACTAAATTAAAAATTTTACTAAATGAACTAACCCATGATACTAACAGTCCTATACTCACAGTTCTATTCGAGGTCCTTTAAATATATCCGTGGACAGCTACAATCAGTGACCTTCTTCTGTTCATTCACTACTTACCTAACTTAAAATGTAACAGACATTTGCCGTGACATGACTTTCTAATTTATTATCCCTTTACAATAAGATAGAGGGCGCGGATAAATTTATTCCAGACAAAGGGAGCTTCCGGAAGTGGGTGGAAAGAACGAAAACGCCTCTAGTGCGTGACGCGACTCGTGTTCAAATAATTTGTAACCGTTCTGTGTAACACTGTTCTCTTATCTCTGAAAAGCGACAGTTCCTGTGATTACGTAAGCTATGTTTTTTGTTTTGGTTTGTTTTGATTTATTTATTATTGCACACCATATACAGGCATAACAATGGGCGAACTTAATGCCTGGTGGCATTCTCCACCAGTCAATTGATGTTTATTATTATTCAAAATAAGGGGGTTTTGAGGTCCTAGCTTTGGTTCCAAGGGTCGGGCAAAGTGTTATTGGGTTTTCTCACTTGAAAATTCCAGCAGCACGGAGTTTGTATTTGTCCTCGGTTTATGTTGGCTAATTGACTGACCCCTATTACATGGGCGTATATCATAACTAGGGAAATGTGGGAGTAGGTACTAAGCTCCACATCCTATCCCTTCGGGGCGTGATGTTATATATCAAATGTTGCAATTTCATTCTTTGAAAAAAAAAGCAAGTCCTTGTACAATATTTTCATGTATAGCTGTATATTATATTTGTATATATTATTAACAAAAATGTTAAGTAAATACCTAAGCATTAGGAGTAATTCGAACGAGAGGAGAAAGGATTTAATAAATTTAATAATAGTACTTTTAATATAGTGATTATATATTATAGCTGGCAATAGATTTAAATATTAATTATGATACAATTTAAAAACATAAATAATTAAAATAATATAGTTTAAGCATAGTTTTAACTGTTAAGAATACAAGTATTTATTAACTTAGGATTTGCAGAACGTCTCTACATCCGGCAGCAAAGAACAAAAACCAGCAATTGGTGGATCCACTCTAACAATAAACCAGACGGAGCGCAGATGCAATTCTTACTCACTGACACCAGGGTTTAAGCACTGGAAGAAACCAGGCCGTTAAGGAACAATTACAAAACGGTACGGATACCAAAATTATTATTTATTAGTCAAATTATTTGTTAG
>DWME01004701.1:0-15946 GCA_018244795.1 Parelbella ahira ahira | reverse complement strand
TTAACATACTGACCGCGGTCCCCAGGCAGCGACATCGCCTGGCGGGAGATCTCCCCTGTTCTTCCACACTATAATAAACGCGTAAACGTAAAATTTTCCGAAAAAGCATGGTTACATTTCCTAACAACTCGAATACACGAGTTCTAATATATTAATTTGTTATTGTAAGGTTGTGGTGAGAATCGTTTACATATTATATACTAACTTTATAGATATGAACAAAACATATGTACCTTCTATAGATAATTCTTTTTACTTGACTGTTATAAGTTTGCACGGCAATAGTTACGAGAATTCGAGGATGTTTTCGTATTACCAGTATTAACTCACGCACTTGCTATAAATTCAACTATACAGTACATTACTCCATAATACATTACTTTGCGATTTGAGGTCACCGATGTAATATCCGTGAATAACTGCGCATTGGATGTAATATGAGTCATTTTTATTGTTGTATATTTGTCGCAGTGTTGTGTACCTCACAAGTTATGTATGATAATTGTACTATTATATGTACCTATAAAGGGTTAATTATTATTACTACTTACTCATACAACATGTTTTTCTACACGTGCAATTATTATCTTTTTATTGATCCATCTTAGATGAACATTTTCTTTATGGCGTTCTATAAACTGTCTTAATTTATTTATGTACGGTCGTCTTTGTAATAGTATTAATTAAAAATAAATATAATACTTGTCAGTAAAGGTATCCTTTGTTGTACGTAAACAGACATTTTACATCAGCGAAGTAACAAATTGCCGTTTGATGTTAAACAGTCTTACTGTCTCTTAGAAACCTATTTCCATTTTCAAATAATGTCCAATATGTAAGTACCTTAGACTGGTAATGCTATTTAAAATAAATAAATTGAAACGTTTCACGTTTTAGTCTTGCTACACTTTTATGAATGTAAAACATTACAATGTTTTAAAGCAGAAGTAGTCGTTTCTTCCATGGATTCTACGGCTTCTTTCCGATTCTTTTCCATGGATATACGGCCGGTTTCACGTTCAGGAACCCCGACGGGAACCTAATCACTGAATTCTAATGCGATAAATTATCACTATCTATAGCTCAGTGGCGTGCCATTGTAGAGGCCTATGTCCAGCAGTGGATGGGAGTAGGCTGATGATGATGATGAAACTATCACTGCTTCTACTACTAATATTTTAATACAGTTATTCCGAGATCAAAATTAATAAGACTTTACACTTTATAATGAACTCACGCTGATATAATGTCAACACCAATATAAATAGGCCGTGATTTGTATCGTTTACTTAATGAAATGAACACCTAATCTCAACCCGCTAAGCAAGCTATGATGAATGAAAACTTCTGGCATAACGAACCGCATCTTTGGGGATATGAAGAGTATCCTCATACCTTACTTGCTCTTATGTTTAGCGCATCCATATAGGTGAATAAAGATAAGATTGTTCGGTGTGAGACAATGAGCCCTCCCCCAGTTAATGGTGGCTTACAACGAGTGAACGGAAGTGGGGGATGGGTAGAAAGGGGGATATAATCTGTTGGCCTAATAAAGGAACCTTCGCAGGATAAATAAAGTTTACTTACATTATCACCGGTAGGCTCCTTTCGAAGTAATTTCATATTTCAACACGGCTCCCGCCTGTATTGTCTTTATATAGATATTAGCGCCCTCTGCTGAGCGGAGTGAGTTGTGTAACTATTGTTTTAACTGCTTTTGTGTTGTCTGATCGCTGGGAATGATTTTGAATAGTACTTAGGACGGCATATTAAATTTTAGCACAAGAATCCAATATTCTAGGAGTTTGTGTCAGACTTAGTGTTTAAAGTTTAATAGAAGGTCATTACTACGAAATGGGCAGAGCAGTTTACATTAATATAATTTATTATGTTTTTTGTGTTCCTTCAAACATTACTTACAAATATGAAAATATAAACGAAATCCAGTAGAAACCAGCACCTGCTTGCGTTTAGCGAATAAACGAGTTTAAACTTTGAACTGTAAGGAAACGCTCTTTTATTCTAAAACGTCTTGAAAACTTTGTAACCCCGATAGCATTTCTACGCGTCGACACAAAGAGCATATAATATTAAACCACTTTATGTATTAGGGTATCCTACCATTTATTACTGTCTTATTGTTAAATTAGTACTCTCCAGAGAGTTACCTGCGAGTCACCAGCGAGTGGAATTACATATGTATATACGAGTATGTATGTACATATATAGATACTTGCCAAAATTTAGCGAGTTGTGTGTCAAATTTCGGCCTATCCCAGTCACATATTTGTTAGATAACAATGTGCGCGCGAGTTACTTGTACCTTTGGTTATTGCTCTGGTGTTCGTTGCTCTATCGCGGTCCTACTTTTAGAATCTATAAATTTGAATGAATAAATTTACACCAGTTCTCTTTTGGGTTCTTTTTAGGTCTTATCATTTTGCAGAGAGATCTACGTTCAGCGGTGGAACGAAAAAGTTCTTGCTTAAACATTTATGTATTACATTGGATTCAATACTGTATTAATGGATTTGACAATATAATACCGTGGAAACGCTGAGCCTGGGATTACACCTGTCAGAACTGAATGCTTGACGTTTCCCCTGAAGCATGGAAAAGCTCGTGAAAATGTACCATTGATTCACAGGTAATAAATATAGGAGACGTGAATCAACGGTTTGCTTAACTTTACACATAGCTTACCATATTCAACGGCCTCAGGGCTACAAGCGCATTAGTTATATTCTATTTTTATTATTAGGTTTTATCCGATTCTCGATGGATGAACGAGGTGAGGCCCCTAAACTTTTTAAAAATGTTTCAGTATCAGCTTACGATGCTTTTTGCATATTTTGCAAATAGCCATATTGTCCTGAGAGCACTCGCTTTCATTGCCGGGATGGAACGAAGTTGTTTTTTTATTCCATTACAAACAACAATAACTGTCATTGGCAGGTTCTCTCGGGTTTTAAATTAGAAACCATTGTTGGGTTTCATATTCAATAATCCTAAATTCGAATTTGTGCAATATTAGAATTTTGATATGAAAATTTAAGAAAAACAACAAAGCGTATAGAAAGAATTAAACCTTTTTATTTTTCTTTTTTATTCTATCTTAACAAATGAATCATTTTAGATATGTTTTTTAAATATGTATATGTATGTTATACTACATATATTTTCATTAGATCCACTTTATTAAATAGCATATTTTTTAAGAAAGTATAATTTAAGAACTCGACTGTTTGAAGAACTGTGTGTAATTTTTTAATAAAACTCCTGCTTCTGTAGTGCTCGATTTTATCCATACAAATTATTAGTTCGAGTTGCTAATATAGTAATAACATAATGGAAACTTCAATGGACAGAATTTTTAGTACAAATAAATATCAGTGACTATTAATGTTTGACGCGTACCTGATACCTACTACATAGTTTACCTTTATTTTCATATTTAGTGCATATTTTTTTAGTATTCAGAGTACCTCACAGTCTCCCTTCGAAAGGTCTCGCTTTCTGTCCTATATGTAGATAATATACGTAATGTGCATTATTTACGATTATTTTGCAACAATCCGTCAGATATTCAGTGGCCGGTAAAGAGGCGAGTTTCAACTGGATGCGCTCGTAAATGGAATATTTCCTCGGAAACTGGGCTCTTTGCATACATTTGAATATATTACCCTATACCTATAGTATGCAGGATTATAATGTCAAGTTATTGTTTAGTTATATGTCATGTACCTACATTGGTTTGTATACGATATTTACCACAGTATGGAACTGTTTTTATTTAAGCAGTGATTGAGGAAGTGTAGGATTCTATTCGTTCTTTGGTGTAAAGTACGTACGTTTTGTGCCCAGTAACTTAATAAATCTATTGTTTCTGAGGTACATTGTTTATGAATAATAGAAAATGAGCAGACGGCTGTTCCAAATGTTGACGAGCAACGCAATTCGGACAGGTCTGTCGGCTTACAGCTAAAAGTTTCAATTAGT
This sequence comes from Parelbella ahira ahira, assembly GCA_018244795.1. Classification (NCBI taxonomy): domain Eukaryota; kingdom Metazoa; phylum Arthropoda; class Insecta; order Lepidoptera; family Hesperiidae; genus Parelbella; species Parelbella ahira. Next base: position 11,947 of record DWME01004701.1, on the reverse strand, counting down.
CTAAATTGAGAATAGTGCTGACGTCCATTACTTTATTAAATAAATAAGCTTCAGGTAGAATTTGTATTAGTTATTGGTAATCGACCTAATCTCGCTAATAACTATTTTTATTCGAATTTACGAAAAGATGCCTGCCTCCTGTATGGCGATAGGTTCACCACCTATTTCATGGGACGTAAACATAACTGGTGAATCCTGGGAGTGTACTATACTCTTCTGCCTACCTCATCGGGGATTACAGGCGTGAAATTATGTTTTTTACAAAAAGATGCGCTTAACTTATACTACAAACGTTTAGAACATTTTTAACGTTCATGAGTATTAATAATTTATTCATTACATACCCGCAACGAAGCACCGTATTATGTTTTTATCTCGCTCTTTAATTTTCCTCGTGCTTACATCGTCCATGTGACTTTTAAACAAATTTTTTGTTGAAACTACGAATAAAATACATCTCTAAGATCTCATGCGTGCACGTGAAACGAAGAGTCATATTTGTAGGATTTTTATTACAGTCGTTCTAGCTGGGGTCTGAAGACATTAAGCATTTTATATGTAGATATGATTTGTGTTATGAATGAGAAATATATGCTTGAGAAATATTATAAAAATGATCACGTATGGTACCGACTTCAAGGTCGCTAACAAGAATATCTCAATACGTTTCGGGTTCAGTTCAGAGGAAACTGATCTGATTACGGTATATCTGTAAACGCTTTAGATCGTTTCGAGGGCACTAAACATTTTCTGGCTGTTATCTTACCCGTTAGAGGTTCATTTCGATAAAAATATAGCTCGATTTGTTTCAGTGGAACCAAATTACGGAAACGAGGTCAAATAAAAAACTTATATCATTCGTCACCAAACCCCATAAGCTTTTTAGTGGTGATTTCCAAAGTCGCGACGAAGATTTGGGACGCACTTTGGGAAGTTATTGCTTGTCTCAAATGACTGTCACTATAGATCTGTTAAGGTCCCAGAGCCTCCAGGGTTTAACGTGCAAATATATTTAGATATAGGTATATGAAGTTCATCTATTAATTTGTAGTCATAGTAAAAGAGTATTTAATTGAATTTTTTTTCTGTATCAAATATTGTGTTTTGGAATAAGTTTTGTCCAAAGAAAGAAACGGCGCCAAGAAACACCGAACATCTAATAACTTTCAAGGAAATATCTTCTCTTAACACGTTTACGTTCGTTTGCGCTTCTAATATTTTTTTTTTATTTAGGTATTTAAATACTTTTGTTTTAGCGAAATCTTTTGTATATTTTATAGTTATGGTGTTGCCAAGTTTTAGAACACAAGATTTTCGAACAGATTAATTTCAATAACAATACTAAAATATTTCAGAGATTTCAGAATTTTTAACACTTCGGTGAAATTTTTCTTCATTTTGTATTAATGATTTGTCTCATCGTTTATTTTAAATATTATGTTATATGTATTTACAGAAGATAACTTTTTCTAGATATGTCTGTCGTACTCCATGGCTTAAGGTAATAATATATTTATTAATTTCTGTAGTTACTATAAATATAAACAAAACTAATTTCTAAGTGAACAAGGTATTTTAAATACCAAGGTAATTTAAATATACCTACACAGCTAATAATAAATTTAACAACATACTGCGGTCATACGTTTTAAACTATAACTGCAGAAGCTTGTTGAAAGTTTTAGTTTCTAGTTCATAAAGCAGTGCTTTTAAACACCTAAAATTCAGTTGGAAAGCGAACCCACATTTATGTTGTTAGTTTTGGCACTCTAATTATGTTAACAATAATCGCTACGAGCGGTGGTGTCCCAGCTATGCTAAAATGACTCAGGGTAGGGGTTTGAGTTCTAAATATTATTTAATATCTTTTATTACTAAACTAAATTATAGTAATAAATATAAATAACTGATACGCTTCAAATATAGACATGCAATGTAACAAAACGTCTATATTTCTCTGAAGTTGTAGGCAGGGTAGTGTAGCATACTTGCACGTTTCACCAGTTACGTTGCAAGTCTCATCATGGAATTAAGGTCAGAATCCGAGTTACTAATAGGAATTTCAAGTTAGAAAAAGTAGTTCTCGAGTCGAGGACGGAACTTAGAACCTTTCGATCTGTAGTTGCACTTGCAACTATTCCACCTAAATAATTCTCGAAACCATTCGAACTAAATTTTGGTTTGGGTCAACTATATACAATTTATAGTTGAATGAAGGTCAAGTAATTATTCATTTAGTCATAGTTTCAAATAATTTGAAAATTAAATTCTTCAAAGTGGCCCAACAGAAAATTAGTTACTCTATCTTCGGTAATAATCGGGACCGATAAGTAGTCCTGCTCTCTAAATTGCATAACATTTCAGAGTTATCCATTATCTATTATTTTAAATTCGACCGTTATTTGGAGGACTGATTTAAGTTCTTATTTTTAGTTTTCATGAATCAGAAATACGGAAACAAACAGATTTTGTAGTTGATTAAAAAAAGTTGGACATAGTTTCTTATTATTGTTAGTGGACTTAAAATATCATGATCTGGTAAAAAATGTACTGAAAGTATGCCGGATATACAGCAAGGAACGAACCTTGCATTTGCAATACAACTTCTTATCAAGTTGGTTACACTTACAACATTGTTCACAAATTTTGTCCCACCAACATTGGTGTAGAAGTTTCCTCGTTCTAAACTGCGACTAAGCCCAACTTAATGGTCTTCTACAGCAGTTCTCTGGAGCTCTGCCAAATTACAGTACAGCTTTAATTATCACAGATTTGACTTAACACTGTATCGGGAATAACTGTTGATTGGACATATTTGTATACAAAGGATTCAATCTTTGTATAATTAGATTTAGGTATATTCCTCTCAGATTCCTTTTCTCTTCTATCCAAATTTCTATTTCTCTCAGATTTAAATTCTCTAAGGCGCTTGAAGGCTGCCAACTCGTACTTGACCAACGTGGCAGACTTTGGTTTTAACCTTCTTATCCTGAGAGTAGACGCGTGTTCCAACAGTGGAATGATAAAAGGGTCGTAAAAAATTATTCAGATCTTTGAGTGTATCGCAGAATACCAAAATAACGGAAAAATAAAAACTGTGAAAGGGCATGCTCCGATATATCAGAAATATATAGAAATAATTTAAGACAAGAGAATGACAAAAAAGATGTACGATGCGATTGTTGATGGATGAAGGTGCTGAGGGATACCAATGCTAAGCTATTTTAAACAGATATACGAGATACTGGCTGATGGGAAAAGAAGTCGAAGGAGTGAAAAATATAGATAAAGCACATAAAATCTTTGTAAGGTATGAGGTAATATTCTCTGGTATTAGGTGATGACCTCATACCAGGGAGTTCAATTCTTGTAAGTTTGTGTTTGCAGCCCGGCTGGGATCTGATATCCAGATTCACGCGATCCATTGCCTAGTTATTTTAGAAAAATCTATTCTGCTTTTCTCAATATCTGTACAACTAACTCAACATCCTCTCACGCCAGGATACAGATAGTAATTTACGAGCGCGTCGATAACGAGAGGCCGTAACTTTCTTTCCAAGCTGTCAAGTGGAAAACGGGATAGCGAAAATATCCAGGGCTAATAATTATTTCCGTAGCTATCATTCGCTTTTTATGTCAAGGGCCATTGAATGGGTGAAATTTCTGGAAGAATGCGGTTATTGCCGTATAAAAACTGAAGAAACTGTTTGCTACTGTTTAACCTTTTAGGATACTTTCGCGTCCTAAACTAGTATATTAGTATGACATATAAACAGCGATATATTGCTTAACTTTAGAAGGTTATTGCAGGTATATTTTCAAAACACCTCTATGGTCCAGTGACAGAGATTAATTCGGTCGGATTTTTGTTAGAAGCAAAATATTTACCTGAAATAGAAAACTGTTTTTGTGTTTTCGTTCTTGTGAGTCATGATGTGACATGTCATGCATACATAATTAGATGTCTTGTATGAAAAAATCAAAAGGAACGTTTTGTTAAACGCGTCAAATATTTTATCATCTACACCATTTTAGGGATTGCTACCTACATTGCACATGTAAAAGAACGCTGTAGTTTCTTAACAGAAATAAAAATGATTTCAATATCTCGATTTCTACAATGGAAAACAATTCTATAATATTGAATTTTTGCAATTTCCAACGAAACTATGAAAATACGTTTAAAGTTTTGGTAGCATTTGCAATCGTAAAGTGACGGTGTGTTAATGAACTGACAGGAAACTTACTTACAAGTTCAAGGTCCATGACTATGAGAGGTCAGTGCTAAGTAATAGAAAGTTAATGGACAATGCTCATATTTGCCACATGGTATAATGTAGTCTAGGATTGAAGCTACATACACAATTATGTTAACAGTTCCTTCCAAGTTGGTGTTTAGTTAGAGCTGTGATAATTAGAATGCTGCAGGTTTTGGCGAAGCTCCAAGCAATTCGTATAGGATGGCCGTTAAAGCTGGCTTAGTTGTAATTTAGAATATAGCGGAGTTTTCTACTTCTGTCCAATAAGCAATATTAGTCCCAATTCGTCTTAATCCAAGGCTACAGATTAACTTTCTATTACTAGGCATGGAACAATCTTCGCAAGTGTTAGAGATCTGGATTCTCCATCATGCTGTTCTTACGTGCGTTGGTCATTATGATACCCTCATTATGATCAGAGATTGTCATCTGTTTTTCATTGCTTAATTGTAGTGATTATCTACAAGTTTTAAACAATATAGTAACGATTGAAATCAAACGTTAAATGGTTGCGGAGATGAAAATGTCCCCATAAACATTTTAAATTGTTTGCATAAATGACCAGATTGCGTTCGGCCTTGTTTGGCTTCGCAAATCATCGGTCGTTTGCTTCAACGCCGAGGCTATATCTGTTTTGATTATAATGCTCTTTAAAAAGTTGTGGGTATGTAAGTTTAATGAATTTAGGTACAATGTGATGTCTTCCTGTTTTTGAAGATTGTAATTATTAGTTGTGGCTGGCAATTCTTGGATGCGAAGAGCTGATGATCGAGCTCAGTAGCGTGCCATTGGAGAGGCTTATGTCCAGCAGTGGACGGGAGTAGGCTGATGAGGACGAATTGTTAATTGTAAATCTACAGCAAAATTAAAATTCTTAGACCAGCAACTTCTATTTGAAGACAGTATGCTGGAACCAATATCCCCTTGTCATATTACAAAAGCTGAGTTAAGAAATAGTCATTCCTTGTAAGTTTATAACAAAGTTTGTTTTGGCTTCCGTTAAAATTGTGTGAAAAACATCTTGTCAGGTATTCTCCGGTTTCAAGAAATTTCTCCCCCGAAATTTCTCACCCGAAAAGCTTCTTACGTTTTAATTTTTTTATTTTGTTCATAACAGATGAAAGCGCTTGAAATATGAGACGTTTTAAAATTATCATTTGTATGCCGGTAACGTTTTGTGGTTTGAGATAAAAAAGTATACAGTTACACTGTTTAGGGAGATAAGAAAGCGCGCGGATACTAAAATCAAGAATTCGTAAAGCATATTAAAGGGAACACTATGTCCCAGTAAAAGCTATGTTTATAAACAGTGCGACGTTTAAATATATTTTTTCATTGGCAACACGCTGCCATTGTAACGGTTTTTACACAAAGAAATAGAACAATACAAATCACACATTTTAATTTTATGGACAACAAAGTTTTTTATCTCGTGCTTCGCCGTAGGTCTTTGGTTTGTAATTTGTATAATTTCTAATTACATTGCAGTAAGGGTTATTTTATTCAAACGCGAGTATCGACCAGGGGTCACTGGTTGAGTATGGCATATTACATATTCCCGCTTCAAATTCCCGGCCGTCGGTAATCTGATTTAAATCTGCCATCGAAACACTCACTCGCCGGATTAAATGGCGGGCTCGTGACACAGCGTTATTGCTTGTAAATTCCGTGTTTTTAATAGCGGCTTTCGGCCACATTGTAAAAACGACGCAATATATAAGATATTCGACACAATTTGATTTTTTCATGGTGTACAAGTTTAATTTATGCATGCGTATACCGTTTAATTCTGATCAGGGTCAACGTTTCGCAGTGTTCCTTGTGCGTTTGAATTGGAGCCGTAAAAATTCATGGCTGTAGAACATACGCTGAATTACAGAAGGACTGACATACATTCATTGCTTCTGTATAATTATATTGTATGTTCTGTTTTAAGTATGGGATACAACACATTTTTTATTAGTGGATAACGTTGAAACATCATTACAAACCATATATTATAAATGTAAAGGGGTGTAAAGTGTTCAAAGCTGCACGTTAGGAGCCCTCGCTACCCTTATCTACTTGTGGTACACACTGGTATGTAACAGGCGAGCCTATGGCGACCTGCTGACTGTTGCTGGGGTTATGGGTAAAAACCTCTCAAAGTAGGCCTATCTCCAGAAATAAGATTTAACAACCTAATGATGGTGATGATAGTCCTATTACTACAATGCTGTTCAAAGTTATCTACATATGTACTACTCACTTCCCTTAAATAAATGTCAAACGTATATGTTTTTAGGTGTCGCGGAGACTCGTTACCTCTAGCTTAGTCAATCGGCTATTTTTTTTTGGAATTTGGACGCCACATTCGAAAACTATTCGATGGCAGTAGCGGCGATCAAGTCGTTTTTTGCACGATGCAGTCACTGAAAACTACAGGACGTACACATTCAGATGTCACAGCTATTTACGAAACGTTGGCATTTGGGTGACAGGGATCACTCTTGCACTGGAAATGTATGAAGGTACACACGGTGACTACCAATTTTGATGAACCTGAGCTACTTCTTGCTTTGTAAATAAGACGAATATATCATTTGCGCATAAGGCGACATTGATTTCGTCTGATTACTTGATAGAATGATAAATTTGGTCACTTACAGAACACTAATAGTTATTAATTATTTTTTTCACAAAGAAATTCCGTAATTTACATTTGATTAGGTACATAAATTTATAATCTCCAGCTTAGTAGACAATTTCATTCATCAGTACAATATCAGGATAGACAACAGCCATATTATTGTTTAAAAATATCGGGAGTGTTACTGTATGTACACTTAGATATTTAATGGTAGCCAATGAAAATACATATCAAATAAATATCATTCCACGACGTGTCTATGTGTACTGACAATTAATGACCCATCCCCGACTCTCAATCTCGCCCGAACGCAGCTCGAGTATGACAGAGGGGAGTGATGGATGAAGACGCACGGACATCCCGATTAGTCATGTTGCCCTCCATATCGCTGATTCCACTGAATTGTTCATAACCACTGTATTTGAAGTAGATGACTTCGTTTTGACGTCCATTGTTACAATAAAACTATATTTCCTTATGGACTTTCTTATAGTCTTTCTTTGGTTGCTTCGTTACTCAAGTAGTCGCAAGTGCGACTGCTGATCGAGAGGTCCTATAAAACATTAGCATTTACCTTTGCATTAATGTTGTAAGCTCAAATTGCTGTTGAAGTTTTTAATAGATTGGGAAACGAAGCAACGTTTTGGTTTTACAAGCATTGCAAATAGGTTCTCGTGACCATGTGACTACAAGTGGTATCTTTGCAGGAATTTTCTGTGGTTTATAACTCATGACAAACAACTCCTCGAGGTTTTTAGGGTACAGAACAGCGGAGGCTGTCTCAGATCTGCTGCAGATGGGGATACCTTCGTTCAGAATTGGAATAAACAAGACAACGTAACAAATGACAAATTTATAGAAAACGCACTAACAGTTTATCACAGATATCTATCTGACTTTAGAATGCTGGGAGTATGATAAAGTAGCGATGGATGAAGATGTGCAGACACTGCCATTTGTCATGTTTATTTCCGTACCACACTTAGGTACACATACACACATACAATAGGTGCTGGATGCATTCTCCGGTTTCATCTTCTTCCGGTGTTGTGCGGATCTCACTTCATATTAGTTAAGGGATTAAACAAAGTATTAAATCTAAAGCTCATTGGTTTACAAAATAATAATGATAATGGAATTTCTTTTTTTTCTAACTTTTACAAGCTCATTACCATGATGTCACTTGCCTTCGCCCTGCTAATAACAATACAACCTGTAGAAATTTTGATACCTCGAAAATTATCTTCATTAACTCTTTTTTTTCTCTCATAATGAGATATGATAAGGCCACAGTCTGTCATCCTGAGCAAGCCCGGGTTGTTGCATTCGATACGCTTTGGATAACACTATGGAGACATAGTGTGTAGAGACTTAGTGTTGCGTTTATTTCCAGTTAGATCTCTCACTCTAACTCGCGACAATAAATATTCATTTACCTAAATACAAAAAGTATTTACATTTAAAAAAAGTCTAGGTGTTATTGCTGGTAATATACTCAAGTTAATTTTTAAAAGACATTGTTAATCTGTTCCAATCTTGTGTATGCCAATAATTACCATCCAATAATCGATGTCTAACTCTCGGATCTAATAGATAATTGATGTAGTTGCGTGGATACCATTATTAGTTACATTCGGGATATCTCCGATTCCAATGAGTCGTTCGTGACCACTCTATTCGCGTTTCATGATTAATTGACAGGAGACATTCTTAGGAAAATTGTACCGTATTTCTGTGTATTATATGCTATTAGAAAGGAAAGAATCTTGTGCTTATTTTGTTCATAAAAAACATGACAAATTGTCAAAGGTGTATGTGATATTAAGTTTGCATCACAATCTGTGGGCTTTTGTAAACCTACCTATCATGGAAGATAAGACTATTAAAAACAGATGTACGTAATTATTAAATGTATGCTCCCATATCGACCAACATCAGCCATTTTATTGTTTTATTACACACGCTTTTCTATCAGAATGAGAATATTTGTGGTCTTTATGTGAAACATAAATAAAATTGCTTCAGGTTTGTTATCAGACACACAGGTAAAATTTGTTTTAAACGCTTACAATATTAAAAAGCTCTAATTCTAATGAATTACCATTACATTTTGTAAGATTACTTACTAACTTAGTAGATTTAGTTAATAAGTTAAACGGATGCGTTGATTTGCTCCATCGGAGCTAGAAGTTTGAGACGCAACTATATTTTTCCTGATAAATACCTCTCTCCGCTACAATTTATGGGAGACGCTACGGTGAAGTATGTTGGTGCGTCAGTCTATTCTTTAAAGGATTAGACTGATTTATTTCCGGAAACGTTTATTTTCATATTAGTATCTGGATTTTCAATATTTTTTTACAAGTTGCTAAGCATCTTTGTGGTCTGTGATAGAGATTTGTAATTTTTAGTACACTTTATTTTGCACCCATTTAATACTTTATTTTTATTTTTTTGTTTACTGCAATTCTTTGATATTGTTATAAAATATGGAATAATGCTTTATATAGTATTAGAGACTGTCTTTATAATGAGTAGACGATTCGTTGACTTTTGATTATATTTAGAATACACAAATCCAAAGTCGATATGTAGATCACCTGATATTAAAAGGTTTACGCTATATATAAACATTTACATGTTTATCATCTGAGATAGGACCCTAATCAGAATTTAGTTCAGGTCTCAATCACGCGTTATGAATTAGTTGAAACTGATTTGAACCTATAAACCAGAAAATGACAGCGCTAATGCTATTGATTAGTTGCACACATATATGCTGCAGAGGCATTTCCACAGTTCAATTATGAACGGAGGCTGTCATAATACAAAGGATACAGTATAGACGAAACTGCGCTGAATTCTAACAATTAAATTATAACACCCTAAAATTACCATTTCATGTCTTATACGTCGTAAAACGACAGTATTAAAGTGGCGTAATTGTTAGATAACTTGCTGGCGCATTAAAAGATCCTTACATGTACGGTTATAAGACTCAAAATAGCTTGAGTGGCGCGTCATCGCGGAAGACAAGAAGTATAGTTTCGTATTCTACGAAAGCGCTACCATTTCGTTGAAATCCAAGTGAAATGCATAACTTCAAGTCATGGTACGAAAATACATACAATAGATGTTGAGACTTAAATGGGACCCGTCAGCGATTGTAACACGTTACGTCTAGATGTTAGACAAGGGTCTCTGCTGATAATGGTTATGTATAATTTGGTTATTGTCCTTTATGTTTGAATGGTTTCGAACAGACATTTTTCAATAATTGAAGGCATTCACCTTCTGGCACCTGAGACACCACCTCTGATAAAGTAACCTGTAGCACAATTAGGTCGAAAATCGGAGTCAACCAGGTGGTTAATCTTAATGTTTCATTTATTTATATTTGTTCACCTATACGGGATGACCAATATAGGATGACTAATATAGGATGACTAATATAGGATGACCAATATAGGATAACCAATTTTTAAAGTAAAACCCGCAAATTATAGAGAAACCCACGATGCCCAAAGCATTCATGACATAATCTTTATCGATATTTACAAAATAAAAAATATTACTATTATTATACAAATATCGCCTAGTAGAAGGATACTCTATAAAGTACACAGCAAAAATTTTTAACTGGTTTTATAACTGTTACAGATAGGGTCGTAAATAATTCGCACGGCTCAGGAAAGCCGGATATACTGCCGGTTGATCTATTAAGGCGGAATCTCACTATATTAGCAAAAAAGTAAAATATTATAAAGCTTATTGCGAGGGAACAAAACAATATTAGCTTACCGGAATAGTTATACGTATATCCATAATAAGCAGTGAAGGATTGCTGGAATTAATTAAAAGCAACTTAAGTAGCAAACATACTTAACTAGCTTACTAAACTTAAGTAGTGAAACAAATTACGGTAAGTATTAAAATAATCACATAAGTTTTCTATCAGTAAAATAGGTCTCTTTAAATTAAACATGTAAAAATATACTTTCAATTGCCGTTTCATACTTTGCATAAATTCACGAGAAAATTGTTGCAAATAAACACTCATAAAGTACCTACTATAGTAAGAGGGGAACGTGAAAACTTCCAATAACCTTTGAATTATACTTTTTTGGCTGCCCTAATGTTTTTGAAGTGTCGCGTGTATGGGGCATACAACGTACGTATGTATGTATAGAAATCTTTTTGTTACCTCGCCTTAAGCTTTAAGCTGTTATTATTCACTAGTAGCTCTTAGCTGTGCTTATGTTATTAGAGTATTTAAAAACGGAGCGGTAAATTTCTGGATCTGTTTGTAAATTAAATTACTTTACAAATAAACATAAAAATCTTGTATATGAAGAAAATTAGAGGACAAGAACTGTGTTATCAAGTAACTAACTACTCGTATAAGACCCGACATTTGGACACATGGAACAATGTTTATCAATGTAACAACTTTATAAAAGAACAATGTTTATAACTATAAACTCGACATTTACACACACGGAACAATGTTTATCAATACAACAACTTTATAAAAGAACAATGTTTACAATTGTAAAACACGACATTTACACGCAGAGAATAATATTTATACAAGCAATAATTAGGCACACGATAACAACGGTGGGTAACCGGTAAACGTGGGTGAATGTGAGTACCGATCGGATTCGAATTGAAACATGCATCGTTAAACTAGGCATGAATATTAAACTTTATGAATAATTCAAAGTCGGAATTTCTGTTCGTGTTGTTGTTGAAACCTCCGATTGTAATGGATGTATCAACTGCGAGGTAACGTTGTATCACGTGATATAGATTCACACCACACGGCGTAACGTACTATGATACAAATGCAAATTGTTATTTCAGTGCTGAGACCTGTTCTCTTGGGTTTATGATCGTTAGAGGTGTGTTGTTTGTCTTTATGACGATGTACTTCTCGAGTCGGTGATCATTGGATCGTGAAAGACTTAGTATTTTCTGCTTCTTTGCAATTATGATGTACATTTTGTTCTCTGTGTAGAATAATAGTGATATTAATATAAGCAATCTGCATTTGATT
>DWME01004700.1:0-15947 GCA_018244795.1 Parelbella ahira ahira | reverse complement strand
ACAGACTCACTCACAAAAATATTATTGTATACTAAAATGTTCGTATATTGACGCCGCGCGCAAATGCCACCGAGAACTGATCCGTTGACAGATTATTTTCCCGCCAATCGATTGACTTGTCATCGTGAGCCACAGATAATAATTACACATAACGATTTAGCTTTTTTGTTTTTTTCTATTTCAATCAAGGACAGATTTTTGTATGTTATCCTTATGAAAATATAACAAATTATGACACAAAATTATAAACGCCTCGGTTTGATCTTTTAACTGTTGGTGAATAATAATTCATATTTCCCTTTGAAACATCATAAAACTGCGCTGTATCTCGTAACGGAAAAAAAATATTTCTCAATACGTAAAATAAACGTCTTTTACAATCTTCTCAATTTTCAAGTAGTGGGTAGAGGTACGATTTAAATCCATGTTATGATATTTAATTTTGTATATACATAAAGAACAAGTCGTGACTCTACAATATCTGTCAAGAACAACCTGCTGTAATAAACGATAGTGCTGCCATCTAGACGATGGTGCTACGGGGCGCGGTGATAGTGATATGGTGATGGTGTTAGTTCCACATGAACCAAAAGCGTGCATTGGCTTTATAAACGCTTCGGATTCTTGCAAAGTACAATAGGGACAATCTCCAACAGCTGCTAAGCCTATTTTATATCAATTATTTTACTGTTTGTTGCATTGTTGAAAGGAAACCAGGAAACATACGTGTTTCCTGCGCGCAGCTTTTCGCGAGAAATCGTTAAACATTACGTTTGTATGATAAATAAATAATAAAACATAGACCTTCTGCCTCGCTGTTATTACCGCTGTACTAAAACCATGTGGTAAAGGTCTTCATACATAAACAAGTAATTTTCCTATTACACCATGTGGATGTTGATCGCAAATGAGATAAGAATAATATAGAGAAAAATATAGATGATGTAAATGAAACACGGATTATACAACACAATAACGTCAGCTGGGCTGAAAGAAGTCTTTCGAACTAGTTAAAGTTAGAAAATTGATTATTTTTAACGCGGTGTATATGAATGACACGATAATTTTTAAAGAATGAATCCAAAAATTTTAAATATAATAATATAACTATAGAATTTAATTTTTAGAAATGAAAGCAACGTTAAATTATTGTTAATTGTATGGAGACAAAGATGTTCTCCGCATATTTTGAGTTTATAAGACTGAACGCTACAGTAATCGTAAGTTTATAATCAAAAAGTACATTACAATTAATGCGCTGTAAGAGAGAGAAATTCAATTTTTTTAGATTAAATTAATGACAAGAGCAAGTCGCGATTACCCAAATTATACTTAACTTTATGACCGTGTTGGACACGCCCAGTAGAGATACTTGCGAATTGGACGATTTTCTAAAATCAACTTAAACTTGATCTCTGCTCGTCCTCTATTTAAATAGTTCCGTTCCGATCGTGCCGTTTTGAGTTTTATACGTCGAATGTTAGATTTACATAGATAGCTACCGCAAAAACCGTTTCCAAATTTAATAGCGAATGGCCGAACTTTAATAATAATCAGCCTAATTAGCTTGTAACTTGCATTTATTCGCGTATTTATACATAGGGTTGTGTATATTTTATTATATATACTTAGCGTACCTACCTCGATTCGAAGCAAGGTAATTACAGATGACGTTCATACAAATACGTCGGCTATTTTCGGTGATCGAACGGATGTTGGTCTAAATTATTATTACTATCATAGCAGCGCCGCCGCCAGAGCTCCGGCCGGCGCCAAGCGCGCCCGTTGAGAATATTTCACGTGCTCGAACGAAATTCATCAAAAGACCACTCGCACACAGAGAACCTATCAACGACAACGACAAAATTTATAAATCTGTAAATTTTACGTACGTCATGTGCCGAGAAACGAACGAATGTAGAAGAAGCATGTCAGGTCTATGAGAGTTACAGAGATATATTTGACAGTCGGTGTTCTGTACCCGCCCCGTAAAGGACCTAACGTGATGATATAACAATAGTAATAGCGAGAAAAACTAAATTCTCGCAGAGTTACAGCGCATATAATTATGTACTTAGTGGCAGTTGAGGGTAGAATGGAAACTCACCAAATGCATAGAGTAAAATTAAAATCGTTTATGTTGTAATGTAACTACTAAGTTGAAACCAAAAATTTCGGAGGATTTGTCCATTTTACTTTTCATTTTTACATTCTTGTTAAGTAAATGTTAATTTTTTTATATATGTAGTAATTGTCATAATTTAAAATATATAGCGTTTTTTAATTTTGTTTGCTGAACAACGAGGCAAAAAAGTCGAAATGGCGGCGATGTTGGGACGTCGCCCACTCGCGTATGCAAACGAATCAACTTTCAGTGAAGGGTGTACGAAATTATGTAAATTCGAGTTAGGGTTTAATGTTCCCTAGAGGGTGCTGATTGTGTGAAGAGCTTAGATTCGTTTCGGCTTGACGAGGGTAGGGATTTTTCTGGATGACGGATGAATTTTCTTTATTAGAACATTCAAACGTACCTATACACATACATACATATACATTGCCATTAACATCTTATCTGCTACGGGCCAATGCGGGTCTTGGCGTGGTCAAGAATAGCTCTCCAGACTATTTACATTTTCTAGTCTCTAACGCCGATAATTTTCAGGTAATTTTGGTCTACCACGTGTTTCACGACCATCAGGTTTTTGCCGTGGGACATCCTAAAGACGCGTCTCAGGAGCTTTATCTAAAAAAGTATCATATCATACTTACCCTTAGCCAGTACCTAACTTATTTATATCGCCTTTTATCAGTTTTAACCATATCTTACAGCGCAAGTTGCATTTTCCACTTTAAAAATATGTGAAATGTGCCTTAAAAACATACAACGCTCGAGTTATGTCACATAAGTGTAACATGTCAGTTTTTTTAATCTAGCGTGTCAGTAAAATAGGTTGTTGTGTCAGGAAAACGCAACGTAAGCTCTCTTGAGTAGACTCAAGTGTAATTAGGTTTCCGCCACACCGACAGGTCGAGTCCGACGCGCAAAAGCTTAGCACGTACTACCTACGTCCTAAGAGAAACCCTATATATGCAGCGGGTGTACAATTTCCAAGCCCTATTTACCTATAAAACTGCGACCTGAAAGTTGTTCGCGAAACGGTATTAGAAGTATTTCCATAGAACATCGTTCGTCGGATAATATTGAGTTAAGCGTCTTCTTTGCGTGTTACAAGTGTACTGGTGATGAGGGAATCGGACGTCTCCGAAATCGACATGCATGTATGAAGTGGGACATAAATGCAGAAGAATCACGACAGTTGTGTAAGGTTAGAGATATTTGGCATTCGGTGCTTCTTTGCTTAATGGACCTGATGTAATGAGACAATAATAATGATATGTGACTATGAAACGTTATATCGCTGCATCGACGTAAAGCGACCGGCCGCACCCTCGGCCGTTAGCTCGCAAAAACAGCTCCGGTTATTGCGTATCAGCCTTGCCGAATCGCCCCGCCCACCGCCATCGCATAACTCGTCAGCGCGCCAACAAACCCCGTAACGACCCCGCGAGCGACACGCGGAGGTTTTTACACGGCGATAGGTTTCAGGTCGCGGTCCCACGTACAGGGGAAAAGCGACGAAGAAACAATATAAACAATTTTACTATTAAAAATTGGTGCTACAACCTAACTGCGATTGGTGGGAGTCCATGAAGGATCTCGGATAGGTTGGAAACGACTTGAACCATCGACGACTAGTCGAGCTATCGTCGACATCTTTCAGACCTACTTTCGATGTTTACATTGTTACCTGTGGTTTAAAATTCGCATCTGATCCCATCCGAAATTGGAATCTACGTGGAAGTCTGTAGAACGGCTGTAACTGAACACCGGCCTGAAAAGGTATAGCTCTTGACCTTTTCAATGACATTTCTCAATCGTCAAACGTCATGTCAAAGACTGGACAGATAACCACAGACTAGACAAGACAATTTCCTATTGTCCTTATCCACAACGTTTGTCAATCTCCACACCTGTTCCAAAAATATAATACTTGCCTTATTAAAGTCTAATATCATATCATTCCCCATCGCCCACAGTTCCACGTATGTCATAAAGAACACAGAGCCGCCCCCGTGGCGTTTATCTTCATGACGTCAGATCTCGATGTCCTACGCGCGCACGACCCGGACACAGGTGACGTCTGCAAACAGGGCGAAGAAAACGATATGTAGCAAGCAGTTTTATGTCTAGAATTGCTAGTATTAGGTTATTCTCTCGACTTTGTTTATGAGAAACTTATAATTGTTCCTTTCATTATTCGCATGTCGTCAGGCCAGGTCCCTTTCGGGTTAGGTAGAGGGCAACGAGTGGCAAATATCTCTCCGTTAGTAATGTGATAAGCTTCTTCCAATATGAGCCCATTGGTACACGCACGCCACTTTCGGCGACTTCCGATTCCCCCTATCAGGCGACATCGAGCTGTATGATAAAGATTGGTGATTCTTGTTCTTCCTCGACACCTGCGCCAATCTTCATTCATATCACAAGTAATATGAGTTTTAAACAAAACGAACCAACATTTGTATAGACATATTTACCTTTATCATATTTTCTATCAGCGGCTCAACCTAAGAGTATTCATATTTGCCGTAAGCATATTATATGACATAAGCGATACCATCTAGTACACAGGTAAAAATGATTGCAGGGTATAGGTATACCCTGCAATCCCTACCCTATACCTAGGTATACCCTACCCTATAGGTATAGGTAGACTCCTACGTTATGTGTGCTCCTACCATTATATCATATAGCATTATGTGTGTGTGTTGAGGGCGTGGTCTGCCGTGTCTTCGTCGTGTTTGGTCGATGTACAAATAGTCCGGCCGTGCGGATGGAAAAATACTTGCTCCCCGTCTCGCGCAACTGATAGGTATACAGAGTGGTCATCACATGAACGTTGGAAGGTCGGGCGGTCGAACTATGTACAGATGGATTATATTTGTCATTGTTCTATTTTAGCTTTGTTTTTATTTTTGTCCTCACTTTTGTTTCGATTTATCATTTGAGAATTTTTTCACAGCTCATTGCAATTATTCATAAATATTATGTATGGTATTCTCTTATAGATCAAAATTATAATGCAAGCAGCTTTCTATCCCTGTAGGTACAGGGTTTTTAAACGGTTTTTTTTTTGTATATAATGAATCTTCAACTGTCTCGATAGAAATACATCGTGTACTGAACAAAATTAAAATCTAACATTGAACACTGGTCTCGCGTCTCTGATGTTTACAGTGTCACCTCACGTCACGTCAAGTCTCAGCCAGATCTGTGTTTTGACGATATTTATAACATCGCGCCCGCCAGTATTGCGAACGTTGCAGGTAGGGTCAGACTGAGAGGAGTTCAGTATAACATCGGCTGATACCATTAACTGTTCACTACTAATTCCGATATAAAAAACGTATTGCATTCAATCCACGGTGATAGATAGAATAGAATTGATATTTCTCATGGAATTATGGGTGACCTAGAGTATAATAAGTCAGAATGTTACACTATAGATTGAAATAGGAAAAGAAATCTCTGGAATGTTCCAGAAATTCCGCCGTCCTGTAGTACATGCCCTTACGTCGTCCTCTCGTAGATAAAAAAGCTACAAACCAAAGTTCAGCTGTAGATCAGCTGTATTATTTCGATCTGAGGCGTATGATGTCAATTTTTATTCTTTTGTATGACTACAGTAATCCAAGGTTTTTAATGGTTTTTGAAAATATTTGTATTCTTCTTTTTGCGTTTACGTGAAACGTACGTCATCAATCTCTGTGCATTTTTATTGCATACAAATCAGAAATTATGAAAACAGTGAGAGGTGTTAAAAACAATGTAAGGGAATATATATATTTTAACTAATAAATTCGTAGTTATGAATCCGAACAAAAAAAAGCTCGGCAGTCGACCGCCGCGTGCGTGTCTGCCACTCTTTCATGAATATTATCTATTTGGACTCTGCGCGTTAATATTCCACCGTACACGTAAACCTAATACTGCGTCCAAACCGACGGTGAGCTTATATATGCAGTTTTAAAATTGTTACAATAACAAGAAGGAAACTTTGTACAAACATAAAGGGGAAAACACATCATTACTCTGTTCATCGGTTGTGTGTCCAAGAGATAGAATTTGGGATCCACTAATTCTCAAAAGAGATCCGTTTCAATCAGCAAGCTTGAAAATAATATTTATTTATTACGATTAATTTGGATGAACACAGCAAACGTTGCTATAGCGGGACATTTCTTCATCTGCTTTAATCTTTGGTCTCGCTCGTACCGTGAAGAAATCTGGAAGATATGAAAAACTGTGCATTATTTACGACCTACTTGATCGGCGCTAGATTGGCTAATCGATTGTTGGCACGAATGTAATTTTCACAGTTGATTCATCGTGAACAGACCAGATGTCTCTCCTTTAAATGATAACAGTACACTTGAAGATGATCATGTAATAATAATAAATCTGATCCTAAGTTTGATGTTGCGTGATGTGAGCATCGAACAGCTGACAAAATACGTAATATATTGTCTGAATACAAACCCAAATAGAATAAATATTTCTGCTTATCACATACATGGCATCTTCCTGAGAGTAGAAACCCGCAATGCCCGTCTCGGCAATTAAAACCTTTAACCATAGCACCTAATTGTCGGTCAATAAATATCTTCAGCCTGATCGTTTTGTTATATTTTATTGTAAAGAAAAAATCTATCAATATTGATCAATCGGTGAATCGAAAACGCCCTCTGGTCAATCGCTAAACGCTCCTAATAAGTCTCGATTCGACGGCGAGTTTTACACTGAAGCTTACAGTATAAGCGTTGCGATACGCTTTCATTCAGTCGCAGTAGATCCTTAGGATTGTTCAGTCGACTTTGCCGGCTTCGCGAGTTTTCGAAAAATTACAACATAGTTTTGCTAGTAGTGTTATTATATCGCAAAGTTGTAGAGTCGAAGTGATATTCTTCGGTTGACTGCGCACATCAGTAGGAGTTTGAGAGTGAGAAAGAGGGTGAGAGAGAGTAAGGAAGCGTAATTGTGTTTATATACTTTACGTATTTTATCTGTCTGTACTTCACGTATGTGCACTGCAAAGCCCGATTTCGAGTTTAGTGGCGTTAGGTAAATTTCGGTTTAATTACTTTTGTTAGGGGTTAATTTTTTTTTCTGTTATCGGCCAGTTGATATTAAAGTATCCTTAAATCATATTGAATTAAGATTTTAATATTACATATATGTATACTTCTTTTAGCTTCAATCGACGATAATCCAAAATGTCTGATCTCACGGACCTATATATCCTTTATTAGGGTAATGTCGTGGACCCGACAAACGGAGTTTCGCTTCTTCTAAAATGATTAAAGACGTCATATGCTCGTCATTCAAAAGAGCTTTTTTATCTGGCCTTCTCAAAAAAAACCCTAATTTAATTTATATTGTTTAGTATAAGAATACGAGTGGAAGAGGTTAGAAGTATAGAGTTAATGTTGTCGAGCAATTGAAGTCTTATATTCTCTACCTGTGTTTAAAGCTTTTTTTCCAATTGCTACCTTTAATGTTGTCCTCGCAAGACTCCGATTACCTTTCAAATCCATTTCACGAACAAAATGTAAGGGACAATTGTTATTTTGGGGTGTTGTGATCTCCTCCGCCTCCCATATGGACCAATTCCCCGAACAAGCTGCACGACTTCAAACCCAGCAGTCAACTGTCGATTCCTACACTATTGAACGTCCCCTTGCAAAAGTGTGTACCATCGAGAACATAGGAACGCAACGAGAATTTTAACTATAGTTGTAAACTATGGAAGTTTTTTATGTGGTTTAGACTAACTTTCACACACACTTTTCCTTAACAAATTTACATTTACATATTTAGTATTCGGATTTTTTGCTATTTCGTGTTCTCGCTTTCTTTTTGCATGGACATTTGTTTCGGAGACTTGTGCGTCCGCCATCAGCCAATATCCGACTATTTGATCAAGATAGGTGGGTCTTGTTTAGATGGATATATGTATTCGATCAAATTAGATCTTACTTGTACTATAAGAGAGATAAATGTATGAGAAGCGTGTCTGACCTGTAATTATACAGTCTACTTAGTAAGTACGGACGAACCTACGGACGGCACATTGATTTGTTAATGAGTCAGTTTTCACTTTCATTTTCGTTTCATACACGCATACTCTCCTACGTTTTTGTTTAATAGACACATTTCATAAATGCGGTTCCGTGGTAATAAACAGTTACAACACTCGCAATGATTGTCTTTAAATGCCTACATAAGTAACCAGACATATTAAAATGTCTCTGACATATGTTCTCAAATCGCTAATGCGGCTGATTGCATTAAACATACATATATAATGAAAAAAGTCGACCATAAATCACGTACACATCAATAATTGCCTCCCGATAAGGTAAAAAAAAATAAAAATAGAACCGGCTACCAATCGATCATATGTCCTCAGCGCTGCCGCGCTATTCAATTCAATTAACGCTTATAAGTGTATATGGCCATGTACAGGCTAACAGTTGGCGTTCAATAGATACCAGCGCCTAAAACATATGTTAATGTTGCCAGTATATAGGTTTCCAGCCGATACATAGGCCTAGATCCAGCAGCTGTGGTCGCTAAGGTGATCGACATATGCACAGCCTCACTTTGTAACATACTATTACTGTACCGTCAAGCTAGGTCTCTTATGGTGTTGGCAGAGAGCACTGAGTGCGAAATATATCTATCCTTACAGACATGACGTGCTAGTACAAATTTATTATAATATCAGAGACAATAGGTACTACCAAATATTCTTACAGAGTTGACGCGGCTATATTCAGTCATTATTGATTGCTAACAGGCCTATTTAGGTAGGTTAATGTCAATAGGAAATAGGCCTGAAGGGTGGCACTTTTCGCGTTTTGAATCGATACTTATTGAGTGTATATTTAGTGATAAATTTGAGATTTTTCCTTCTTTCTTTTTCAACCCACTGCTAAAGTAAAGGTCTCCTCTCTGAATGTCCAACCTAAACGGTTATTAGCTATTCTAACCCACTAACAACCTGTTTTGACAGTTTTAACCTGATCATCGACCAATCTTGTGACTTCATGAGTTAAATTACCAAAAGACACTCAAATCTGCATACGTACATATTTGAAATACATTTTTCGCGCGGCGCGTGGTGTAGGTAGAATGGACAGTAATACAAAGATCGTGTCGTCGACCACTGCGTGCCCAACTGGTGGTCGCTGATAACGCTCTGAACGGTTTTACTGATAGCATAATCGCATTTAAATATCTAAGTCCGTTTGACCATTCCAGCAATTAACACAGTTATGTTATTTGTAGACGGAAGCACGTAAGATCTTTGAGAGTACGGATATTAGGCACTTGAGTCTCTTTGCCCACCCTGTAAAGGACCTAGCGTGATGATATGTTTATAATGAATACAGTTTTCATGATCGAACAACAACTTTAAGTACGTCCATCGAATACCGTAACATAAGATAAACAACGAAGTATGTAACGAGTGTGGAGTGTAACGTAGTGTGAGGATTTGAACTCGGTGCGAGTGAAGCGAAGCGCGGAGCGAGCATGGCGACGCCGGCGACTCCCCGGGTCTCCAGGAACGTGTCGCTGCCCGCCGGCAGCCAGCCGCCCACCGTTGGGATGCTGGCCAGGCGCACCATGTCCGAGAGGTAGATTTAATTTGAGTGACTCGGTGTATTCATACACAAATATCTAATAATTTGTTAAATATACACTACATAAATGCGTTAAATACTCCTACCAACTCCAAGGTCTGATATGTTAGTAGTGATTAGTAATGATTCCCAATTTACAAAATTCTACTTTTCACTGCTTAGATCAAAATTAAAACATAAGTCCTGGTGTAAAGTAGAGTTCGTTACCTCTCCGTATAGTATATTTATATGCATACGTACGTACATATAATATATGATATTAGAATCAGTTGTGAACCCTATTAACTTTAATTAAAACAAGATTTTTTTTATCATATTGGCTTTGATGAATGGATACAAATCATTGTCTAACCATGCAATATACCGAATACTGTTACAATACAATATCATAATAGTGAGAAAAATCTAATGTAGGGTTAAGGTAATTGAACGGCGCATTCATCATGATCATCAGCCTATCTCAGTCCACTGCTGGACACAGGCCTCCCTCCAATGAGCGCCAACGCGCCCTGTCCTCGGCGCATTATAATGTCTTAACACCAGAGTATAGGATTCAGTAATAAAAGCCGAGTATTTAAGCTAAAAATAAATATTTGTTTGAGTTTTTTTGTCCGTACGTGTGTCAAGTGTTCGCGGCGGGATAGAGAATAAAAAATCGATTAGTCACGCGCGAGAAAAGAAAATGTGTGGAGATGCAATGAAATCTCTCGTAAATTAAAACTTGCAGGACGATGACGCACTCGCGAACATCTAAGACATACATACATATACCTATGTATATCGGTTATGTACGTGTCTGTCAATCTGTCACTAACGCTAGCGTTGCATTATATAAGGTCGGACGATTTCGATAAAATAGGAATTCACACTATTCTTTTTCATATACTTATAGTTTTAGTAATACGTATTATTATGTAAATGTATAGGGTTTCTTTAATATTCGAAAATTTATAATTTTAATAAATTAATGGATAATTTGTTGATTTTAAATGATTCAGTACTTATCATTATCTGCGATGAAAGAAATCGCTGGTCATTTTGAATTTATTGGATTACTTGGATAACAAAAGACGGCTATTCCAATTGCAGTTGCTATGGATTGCGTCGTATTTGAAGTAACTTTTAATTGGCATATTTGTTTTACTCCAGATGCGCTTGAAGATATCCCATCACACTAGCAGTAGGTACTGTGGATCACTCGTGTGAAAGCACGATGACAAGACGCGATTGTAAAAATTTGCCTTTGTTCTATATTTAACAACCGCTCGCATCGTGCGCGTGTAATACTTGAATCACAGTGGGATTTTTTTAAATTATTTTCTTACAGCTATCTGATACTAAACTAGGCTCGACGTGTGGCTATGAGACCGGGCAGCTAATAATCTATGATACGTGTTTAAATTACTAAATACATACATGTTACTTGTACTTGTCAATTAGTTTACTTGGATAGGAATTGAACCCATGACCACAGGCCGGCTGCACTAGTCTTAGAGCTCTTCATAATGTTATCTAAAGCGAAGTGAGTAATGAAGTATTCTAAACTGAACTCGATCAACTTGCTAAACTTTAGACTAAACCCTTCTAATTTTGAGGCACGATTAATGCATTGATGTTGATGATGGTGTATGTTAGTATGCGTTATAAAACACAGTTTAATTTGTTACCGTGTTGTATACCCATTACACTGTTGTACAATTACTTACGGTGACGGGTTACTATTCATTAGAAAGAGTGCCCAGAGAATTTTTTCGCCGACTCTTTACTTCCGGTCTAACGCACGTCTATGTTAGAGGGTTCGTGAAGCCGACGAAAGCTACATAATTCGCATGAATACGATTTTAACTCTAATTAAAAAGGCCCATACGTACTTCATGTTATGTTTAGCTTGCGACGAAATAAAACATTTGATTAACGATAGAACTGTAATTCTAGGAACATGCCAAAAGCCAATCGTTCGAGAATAGGTTTTACGATCGTCTTTAGAAAAAAAAATAGATTCCACTGTGAAAGATCAGTCACGAGACAGAATAGTTCCTGAAAACGATTTGTTTTCAATTCATCGAACGTTACGTATTCGCTTATTGCGAAGACATTGCTTTAGAGTTTTTCCATCGCGTAACCGTTTTATATTTATTTCGACGATCCTTTCATTTGTTTTACACGGAATGATCGCAGTCTGAAGTTGACGCCTTACTGGTGTGTGTTTGTTATAACTTGTAAAGGTCATGAATTATTATTTAATTAAAATTTTGCTGTTTTTTGTGCCTAATACATGATACAAATCAAAATATGCCAGTGCTTTATGCCCACAAAGTCCCATTGATTTACATTAGTAAGTTCCATGTTATTATCTACGTGTTCGTATGTTCTAATCTTATTGTAACTCTTCCAGTTATATCTGGACGCTGTCACTCCGTTACGTACGTATCTATTCGTTTTCAACCCATTCAGACGCGTCGGAAACAGAAAAAAACCTCACAGATAATACAATACATAAAATATTATCATAATTGCCCGTTGCGTTATACTGGCCAGCCGTCGATAACGTGGCTAACGGCCCGCGCCTGGCCGCAGTCGCGGGCGACGCTAACGAGCCGTGCTGACACACATACAGACAGCCGGACGTCTTGTTTATCGATTTTTTCAATGCTACTGTTGACATCAGGGACGATTCTCTTGAAATTCGCACTTCTTCGATTGTAACCTTGTCTTGTAGAGCTTCGTTTGTTACGCTAGTTTTTCATTTGAATAATGTTACAGGTGTATCCTCTCGATCGGCGTCACGAGTTTTTCATTTCAGTTATGGTACGAGTGTATTTTGCAAGTTCAAGACCACTTACTCCCTAATGAATTAGGTTTTTAGTTTAGGCTTACCATAAAAGTAGTTTAACCTTCTAATAGAAATTGCTAACATTTTAGATATTTAAATCTACAGTTCCAACATGTTCAATGTCACGCTTGACCATGTTTTGTACATTCGCTTTTACTAGTCGCGTTTTTTTGTGTACTACCTATTTAAATCCTTCGTCACATCGGACATAAAATATCGTATTCTATTGCTACACTGATGTTTCGAGCGAAACTGATTACAATTCAGTGCAAATAGATTTAGAAATAACAACATCTGGTATGATTCCCTTTACCTGACTTGGCATTCATCCATTAGGCAAGTGGAATCCACCGTGACCATGAAAATTACCAAGAATCGATTAGTTAGAACCGCGTAAAACCTCCTCCACTGGGAACAATGTGATTAATTGAACGAAATGACCGACAATTTAATATGCATTTAGTTTTCAAGGAACTGTTACAGGTCCACCCATCTTTATGTAGCGTTATCATGTCAAATGCTTTTAATGGAACGTGGAAAACTTAAACCATTAGGATTATTAAATCGAATTAGTTAAATCGATTATTAAACAATTTTAGTATATGTAGTAGTTATAATATAATATGGAAGATCTTCAAGGAAGGAGTTCTGCTTCAAATTCAGCAAAGGCTTACCTAATCCTCTTGTGATGTAAATGTTTCTTCCTCTCTCTGTCGATCTACCCGTCTGTTTCCTAGGTTCTATTTGTGCAAGAGTAAGTACCGAATACCTTTCGGAACTGTAACGTGGAAGTCGAACTGTTTTTATATCCCACCGCTGGACCTTCATGATAACGAACCATTATTACCAACAATAACATATCTGCAATTATTGGTTCTTTACATTGAATCTACGCATTGTAATATGATTACTAATAATTATCTTCTGTAATGCATTCGATATTAACGTGGGTTTGATATTTTAAGCTTCGCGGTTAACTTGGGAGCGATGCGCGTAGGCGGCTGTATGAATTTCTATTACGATGATCTGCCTTGCCGCGCGCAAGATTTCGACTTCTGTGTATTACGTGTCTGTCTCCGGGCGTCATGACGTAATGTTAGTATTATATACTTAGGTATATCACTGATATATTGGTTACCTCTCTCATAAACCCCTTTACAGTGTTCTAGATTTAGATTCGGTTTTTTCTCTCTGAGAACGATTGGACCGTTTGTTATGTCACAGTTGTTAACTACGAATTAGTAAATTTCAAGCGGCTTAAAAATCTATATGAAGGACATGAAGGCGATCAGATTTATTAAGTTTTTTTTTTAATGTTACAGTGAGTGCTGTCGAAGACAGTTAATTCTGATATTATCAAAAAGTAAAATTATTTTAAACACAATTATACAGAAGTTCAAAAATGTTCAAGTCGAAATTTCAGTCGTTACTCAGGATTAACATTGACAGAATGTAAAAATCAAATGATTGAAATCACTCGTTATTATTACGATTATGAAACCCTTTACAATGTGAACAATTCAGTAGTAAGAATATATTTTTTATTCTGCCTGTTGAGTTTTTGTACCATAACAATAATATCGGTATGACTGAAGACGTAATTAAATGGGTAAGCGCATAATCATCCTACATTGATTTAGTCTACAGGAAATCATAACAGTCTATTCGTCTATACATATGTGCATATATTGTACTGTCTCGATCGTTGCGCGGAACACATTCAGAGAGCTGTGCGCTAATGCCGCGTATGGAATCAGCCCGTTTTATAACTTCCCTTGTAATGTTTGTAAGCGGCGTTTGGCGCGATCCAACTGGGAGTCGATCAGTTTTGAAGCGTAACCTGTATATCAATCAAGACATGTGTTGTTACTTCAAAACTACCTGGCATTCGATTTAATAACCTAATAATAGTAATTTCTTGAACATACGATTTTCTGTTTACACTACCGGCAGACCCTATGCTGAAGTAATCTGGTTACTATTAGTCTGGTTATTATTAGTTTATAACTTTATTTTTATTATTTTATCTCTTTTCTAGCACTAGAGATCTATAAATAGAGATGTTCACCTCATTAAATGTGACAATTGAATAATGTCATAAACGGGCATATCCCATAAGTTATTTAGTTAATCTGTTTACAATGATTCCTTTTTTAATTACTCTAACATTGTTTGAGAATATTGCTAATGTCCTCGTAACAAAATACACATTTAATTGCGTCCGCTATCATCGTCAAGCTTTTCATCGTTCCACTGTTGTACCTACACGATTCTTCCGCCAAAATAAAAAGTGTAGTGGCAGTTAGTACGCTTCACCTCTTACTTTGGGAAAAACACGTGTTGCGTTCCAAAATGGAACATCCTCAGGGCAATAGATATCGATATTTAATCTATAACCGCAGGCACTCTATTCATAAGATTTTCTTATTAATAATATTTTTTCGGTTTGCATAAACATTTTATTTATTAAATATTATTTTAAGCGGCCTACACGTTTTGATAATAGCTTAATCATTAAACATTAGGTCTGTATAACCATCTCATTTTTGACAGGCTAATCGTGTTAAACAATGTAACGAAAAAGGGTACTAATGATGGAGATTGTACTATGTACCCTACCTACTGTTCTCATACTCTATCCCGTTTCATATCTTCAAATTCAACTGTTAGTTCATTGATTAACACGTGGTTTCCCTTGTTCCCGCAGTGACCTGGAGCCGGGCGCGGCGACAGCTCCGTCTGGCAGCTCCAGCAGCTCCAGCCTCTCGTCCAGGAGCAACGAGAGCAACACCGTTGCCACCGAGCAGCAAGGTATATTTGGTGTCCTTTTAACTAGCACATGAGTTATTTGCAATGTTCCATCATCATGATACGATTTTTTTTATGTTACTGCCTATTCAAAGTACACATCCTCACCATACAAGCCGGAGGAAGCAGCTAGTAAGGGTTGGTTTGGCACCAGTATCAGTTTGACGCAGAAAGTTCACTTTAGAAAATGCGCAAATATCTAATACAAATTAGGTGGCGTCCACCTGGCCTACTACATGAAACAAGATCCCTAATTCTGTCCCCTTTTGTCAAAACTCACAAAAATATTTGCTTGGCGCTTTCCAGCGTCCCAATCGGACTGGTCGGAGGAGGAGGAGCCTCTGGCGGCGCAGTGGGCCGACAGCCTACCGCCGCACGTACTGGACTCTCTTCTGCTGTCCGCCAGGATACGCAAACGACAAGAGGTTATTCACGGTAAGCGTCTTCTCATATCACATATTATTATACAGTCGAGGCAGGTGCCTTACGGAATAGCGAGATAGCACCGAGTGCCAAATATGTATATCCTCAGAAAGCC
>DWME01004699.1:0-15949 GCA_018244795.1 Parelbella ahira ahira | reverse complement strand
AGCTTGTATACTCCTTCCTGTATTCAAAATACGCGCAATATAAGATTCAATAAGTTGCCAGAACTAGAGGACAGTGCGTTATTAAGATATTTTTAATTAAATCAACGTGTCAATAATGTAAATCAACGTTAAATTAAAAGTGGGTGAATGATTTTTGAATGTATCCTCGCTTAAAAAAGCACCTGTTGACATCTATTATATCTCCTACACATTTGAGCCCTTTGCCCTAAAAGGCTTTAGCTAATATTCGACTATTACCACTATTACACGCTACACTTAACGACAGGGTGAAAACAACCCCAGCAACACCACTCATGAATTAAAAAAGACAAAACCATTGTACTCATACATTTGAAGCAATTAATTTAAAAGGGAACAGGTAGGTATATGATAATTAATCATGCACCTGATTTATGATGTGAGCTCCTGCGGGATGTGCCGAGAATAAATCTCGTCGTGGCTAATTTGTATAAAAGTTAAATGGAATATTCATTCTGTGGACCAAATGGTATTAAACCAAAAGGTGGTCAAAACAAAAATGTTTGTAATAGGTCCTTCTTTTTTTATTTCGTTTAAGCTTTCAAAGGAACTTTTAAGCTTCTGTGTGGAAGATCCTAGTTTACGATATTCCACCAGTCTATCCCATCTTCTGTATTAAGCACAGCGGCTATTAATTACTTGTACTTGTCTACAAGTTGATCGGTCCTCGATATGTCGGCTACAGTCCTTCACTAGGCCCTTTGTACTACAGAAATATCACTTTACTATTTGTGTTGACATAACGCTTTGTTCTACTAAATCATTTTCATTGAGAATTTAAAAATTTTGTATAGAGTTATCTATACCTGAATAAAGACAGATCAAACAATGCCTGAAAAAGATATTCGGAAAAGAAAATCTATTCTCCTAATACTACCTCATATACATAATCGCCTTAATATAGAGGCTTTTGCGGCGCGATAAAATATATATTTCATTGATGGGTCCTACCACGGGCATATATGCGACATATTGAAATTTAAATTCTAGCATGAAATTAGAATTTTGATTACTTAGAGGTTTTAACTCTGATAAAAAGATAACAATTTTATACATATTAATTATGATTATTATCACTCTTGTAGTACTTCCATTAGTAGATCTAGTTTTCCCATCAAATTGAGAAGGACATATGAAAAGGGCAGAACTCTACAAACCGTACGACACTCTTCTGTAACTACCGCATTTTTATCCATTTAATTATATCATCAATAATTCTCTGCATCTTTTCAATATATAAGTGAAACGGATGGCTTACCAAATCGACGTTCGATTTCAGTCGTACTCCACAAAATGTACAAGGATTCGGAAATGATATAAATAAAATATCTTTAGCGATCCGACCACCCCTCTCTCTCTGAGCGAATTCTTGAAATGGCAAATATTTTTTTTTTTACAACTAAATGATAATAAATAAGTATTTAAAGTATGTCTGTAGTGTAACAGTTTTCTGATTACTACGGTATAGGTTTTTCCTATTTTCTTAGTAAAAAATAACTATTAAAATAACTGTATGTTAGTTGTACGAAAGTATTATTATTACGGCTTATTTGTGAAAGCTTGTAATTCTTAAGGCTTCCACATAAGATATCAAATCACTTTGTGAACATATGGATACGTCACTTTATATTTTGTATATACTCGTATATGATATTTTACCCTATTTCGACGAATGGCTAAATAAATAGTATTCACATTCATCTGGATTCATTGTTTAGGATACTGGACTCTTAAATGTCGGTTAGCCTCTCAAAGTTCTAATATCTACTATCTATGACTGGATTCTGAGAATTCAGTTCCATGACCTATTTCCGCTAACGAATCAATAATCAGTTGCTACCCTTAATGACGAAACTAGATCTTCTTGTTTCTTGTGGGCTCTAATATTTCATTGAAAGCTACAAAGCGGCATGTTCATGTATTTTATATGTACAAACATAAACACGTAACTTCACGTCCCGCGTTTCACCAATTACGTTTGAGTCCCACAGTAGGAATAGGTGGTGAGCCTTTTGCCGTATACCGGGCACAGATTCAGACCCCGCACTCCAGCGACAGCTACACTGTACTCTACACAGCGACACTCCGATCCAGACTCAGTCACTACAAAATCTAAGAAAGAAAATTCAATAGTATGTACCCCACCCAGAATTCGAACCCGAAACTCTTGGTCAGCTGTCGCGCTTGGCAACCACTCATCCAACGAAGCAGTCAAATAAACATACATATGTGCATACATACATACAAGCCACACCCATGATTGCGCGGCTCTACTTAAATATATATAGTTGTGCCACGACACGGCTGAAGCAAAATATGTATGATTATGTCCCCAATGTTTTTCTTTCATGAGCTTTATTTGAAACATAAAGCTGGGTACACACATAAAGTACAGCATCAAAAAGTACTTAATTAGGCGACAAGATCGCTGTAGACGACATTATGCAAACGAGGCGCCTAATAGAACATAATGAACTTAATGTAGAAATAATGGTAACGTGTTATTAGGTGAACGGGAATTTTACTTACTTAAATAGTTTCGGGAACGGTAAAAGAGTTCCAGTCTTTTAAAGATAAGAAAATAGAAATATATTCGTAGCAATGACATTCAGAATATTACATTTCATAGCAAGTTCATATAAGTATAAACAGAAAATTACAAATACACAGCTTCGTTGGTCGAGTGGCTGCAACCGCGACTACCGGTCGGGAGGTCCTAGGTTCAATTCCCGGGTGGGGTACTATTGGATTTTTTTATTTAGAATTTCTTGTAGTGACTTAGAGACTGGATCTCACCACCTATTCCATGGGAGGTAAACGTAACAGATGGAACTAGTTTGTGTAATGTACTCCTCTGCCTACCCCTTCAGGGATTACCGGCTTGATGATTTGTTAAGAAATAAACACAGAAAACAAATAAACACAAAATAATACATTATACCCTAGTTGCTTCCTTACTTTATTACCCCCAAGCGTTTCCCATCATTTGGTGGGTATCGTGACCTATGAACGACCGATGTACGAGAATAATTATAACTATTTACATTCAAAGATAACATTGTGTTTGGTAAGCTGATTATAATACAAACAGCCCTAAAGCCCTCCTACATTATTAATAGATATTACCCTACCTAAAATTACCAATGCAATCTTTACCAGACTCCGTTCCATTACATGGACAATACACACGCCTACTTCTCTTTGCTATACACAATAAAATAAGAACAGATATAGTTTAGTGACAGCCACACTTTTTAAAATTCATAAGTATTTATTAATTTTTCTTTTCCGTTCCTTCATGTTTATTTAGGTACATGTGATTCTATGCAGTATACCCTTTTAAATTTTTCATAAAAACAGTTAAATGAACGAAAACAATTCAATGATAAAACATTAATAAATTCCAAGGAAAATAAAATCATTGTTTGACTCGTTTCTAGTATAACGTTTTGTATTACAAGCGTAGGATCGTAGCGCCGTAGCAACGTAGCTCCAGATTACCGTAGCTCGCAGACGACATAATGTCTACAAGAAAAAATAGTTACTACATAAATATATGCAAAATCTTATTTGTGAATATTAAAAGCTTGGTAAAATATATATTTACATATAACTTTAGAACATTTTGAGAATTAAACAATATGTTATTAAAATAAAAATTATTTCGGTACAAAGTTTTATACCGTCGGCGTAATAGTTAAAATTTCAAAATTGTTTTTGTGAAAGTCACACCTCAGAATATTATAATTATTAGTACCGCTGAATAGTGCTTTTAATATTGGAGTCTAATTGAACAGATCTGGTAGCCACGTAAAACGACAAGTATTTCGACTTAAATTTTACAGCAAAGCACTCATTGCCATAGTTGGTAATGTACCAGTCTTCTTTATCATACTTGGTTAGTAATTAGTCAAGCTATGGAATAGAAAAAAATTCAATATTTAGTACTAAAATCCCATTCAGTTTTTTTCAAAATTTTATTTCGTAACTTAAAATAGCAATAACGTAACATTACGCCTGCATTTACCCAACGGGGTAGTCAGATTAATATGGGGTAGAGTCCATGGCCATATAACTAATAGTAACTGAGCGCTAATTTCATTAAAAAAAAGTCATTAATACATTAATCGTTGATGTGAATAGTTTTTATTCAGGCAACAATTTAATGATGTATTTAAATAATTATTTGTGTCCAGATAATTACATACTCATGTTTGTAAATGGGATCAAAATTATCTGACACCCAGGAAATTATATTATCGGAATGTAATTGGGAAATATATATTTTTATACCCAAATGATTTTCCGGAGTCTTAGCAATAATAATACTTATAGAAACTTTTGTAATTGCTTGTGATATTATATATAAATAAAATGGAACTCGCCGGTATGTTTGTCTTTTCATTAGCGGGTAATATCGTGAACAATGGCCGCGTTCGCGAATCACTTTCAAAGGGAGTAAATCTGCGGGGATAACACAAAAGTCGCCTCTCATAACTTGCCCCAGTGCAGTATGGGAACAATACGGGCTAGAATGGAGTGTGGTGCAAGTTAAAAGAAATTATTTATTTAATATTTATTGTATAATATTTTCATTTTGTTTACAAACATTAATAAAACCATACTACACACTTAATACCTTCTAATCATTTGAATAATGTAGAGTCTTATTAATATCAATACAGTCTTATTTTATTAATAAAGAGCTCTTATGTTATTACTATAATTTTTTTTAACGAGTAACTTCAAATGGGTAAGTTGATCATTTCTTTTTTTATATGTCATTTCATCAAAAATGTTATAAATATACATTTATGTCGCTATAAACATAAACATAAACATAGCTATAGGACATAAAATCCATTACAAAAACAACACAAAACTTATATTATCATATATAAGCGCAATAAGTGCACTATTTCAAAAAACGCTGTCTCTCCTAACTAGGAGCGCGCTCGCGACGTACATAGCGGAAGAAACTAATTTCTTAGCGCGGACCGAACTTTATTCGTTAAACTTTACCCGCTGACGTCACGGCCACGCCGCGCCACAACACGTTATAGCAGTTGACGACAACACTGACAGTAGTTCTTACTTCTCACTCCTCAACGTCTTAGAATAAACTTGGGTACAGTATTTCTTAGAAATAGTTCTAGTAACATAATATGTTTGGGGTCTTCACATTTTGTGAGGACTGTTATTATTATTAGTATGTCATTTAAACTCTAAATTTTAGAGTGCCATTGTCATTATCGGAAGATTGAAAGAACGTTATTTTTGATTAATGGTATAATAATATTCTTATCGACTTTTAATCTAAATGCAGATAAGAAGGAGAACGAATATACATACAATCAATATCAAGTAATAATTTATACACGTACTGCTGACCTCAAAACAAGATGAGCATATCCTATGGTAACTAGACGAGTATAAAACATACGTCTGTCAATATATACATTTTCAAGTATATGCTTGTCCAGATTATTCTACACCCAGACAGACAATAAACACTCGTGTTCACCAAACAAATATTATTTCTGGGTGAGAATGGAACCCTGAAGCTCCACAGATAGGTTCACTTACCAGTACTTCAACAAACCAGTTATAGTTAACCAATTTAATTGAAGACTGAATTCTATTTACATAATACCCTGTTATATGTAGACGTTTCTTGTACAATTTTTTGACATAGAAATAGTTTTAAAGCGTTCAATAAATACACTTTAATCATCAACCTTTTCAAAATTCCATTATTGGACACGGATCTCTTCTTAAAATGAGAAGGATAAAAGCTATATTTTCGTGCCACGCTTGAACACGGGTCTTCTATAAAAAGGACATTGAAAAACTATTACCATTGTTTACTTCTAACCAAATGTTGGTAGACAGAATTCACACGCCTTAGGGAACACAATCGAGAATTCTACCTCTCACTCTTTACACATTTTTTCATGTAAATGATAACTACACGCAGAAGCCCCGCGGGGCAAACAGAACAGTAAGTTATCGCCCCAGTGGAGCACGTTCGTCCCATCGTTTCGTACCGTAAATTTGATCGTGCTGAATATTTTGTTCTCACGCCGTGTAAGTAAATTTCATATTTTAGCGCCACATGTCTGACCCAACATGGACGGAGGCCGTTTGCCATTTGAAACCATAATGTCAGATAAAATAAACAATTCGAGGCTAAAGGCTACGCATAGCTAAGGAAAATAGTTTCCTTTTTTGATGATAAATAATTTATGATTATAGGAGTATATAGACCCGGTTAAGGCAATTATATTTGTTTAATTCATTTATACAGAACTGAACTTTGACTGCTTCATTGGTCTAGTGGTTGAATGTGCGACTGCCGATCGGTAGGTCCTGGGTACAAGCCCCGGGTCGGGCACTATTGGATTTTTCTAATTTAGAATTTCTAGTAGTGACATGGAGTCTGGATATGTTCCCGGTGCATGGCAATAGGCTCACCATCTATTCCATGGGACGTAAACGTAACCGGTGTAACGTGTGAGTATACTACTGCACTCTTCTGTCTACCATTACAGGCGTGATGTTACGTGTTACATTTATACTGTAGTCTCTACGACCTGTGCTCGTGTTTGGAGAGTTTCATTATGTAATTCATTACATTTATTTATTGAATAAATAAAGCATATCAGGTATAGAGATATTTGCAATTTGCGCGCTCTGCCTATCCCGCAAGGTACCTGACGTGATGGAATAATAATATTCATTTGTTTAATATTAGTACTCAATCCTTGTTTTGTTCATAGCTGATGGCTGAACGTAGCATAGCTGTACGACTATTTAACCCTGTTGCAGCCAGTCCATTCTGTTATGTTCGCGGATAAACTAAACGACGCGATGGGTTAATTTTTCGTATATATTCAAGGTGGTTTAATTCTAAGAAAAATATTTATTTCGATAAATAGAATAATATCTGGAAGCCTCAATTTAAGTTAACACTCTAAGTTACAGCACCCGTGGGGCCAAACTTACCTAGCTTTCAATTTCTTCTTATATAAACGTATTTATTTAACGAACCCCTAACTTTCCGTGTCTATTTCGTTAAGACAATAAATGTGTAGTGTAGTAACGTTAACGTAATATATAACCGTTTTTATTTTAAATTTCTACCAATAATAAATAACCAGGTAGAAAAAAGGTATTTTGACCACGCCAGCGTAACCTCGATCCAGATTTAAGTGTCACTCTAGCGTTGTATGAAGTTTTCATTTTGTTCACAAATGGCAAACACAAGAATGACTAAGATTAATGGCGAAGACATGTCTTTGGAGAGGCCTATGCCTAGCAGTGGACGGAAGAAGGCTGATGACGATGATGATGAATGGCCAAGACAACATAAGAATTTAAAATTCAAATTACAAGCATCATGCATGAAGTGATGCAGAATAATTAGGTATAACTTTCGACGTACTGCAAAAGCATTATTATTGTACTGTCACGCTGATCCCCTTGCGGGATAAATAGAGAACATTGCGTGCCAAATATTTCAGTCATTAAAAAGACGAATTATTTTTTTACATGTGACGCTTTTTATACACACAGGATAATTTCGAAAAACTTCTGATTACTATCAGCCAGTATCTAACCTATTTTAAGTCTTGATTTATGTTTCCATAGACGTCCATATTGCATATAATTAATTTTGTTATTCCCTTCAAAAATGCCCTTCCCCATTTCCCAACGACACATTAGCGGTCTAAAATTATGTATGTACATAGATTAAATATTGGTTACATATTTTTCATATTTATAAGTCGTTTACTCCTTAACAAAACTAGCATGTATATAAAATGTGAAGTTATTGAATATTATGATAATTTAACGGTGGATTTCTTTTTACGGAGCTCCCCTGAAACCTTCAGTGAGGTATGCCGGTAAGTTATAGTTCCCACTGGGCGCGTTCCTTCCAAACGTTCGCTTCTGAAATATGTATGTACCTACACCGCAACGGAATATTGTCTTCCAATTTTGAATATACGTGAATTTTATATTTCATTTATCTTTATAAGTGGCTTGTAAAATATTCTCGATGGTGTACAATTTTTTTTCTATATTTTCAATAAGAATTTTTAGACTAATATAGCGCTGGACCTATTTCGCCCCTAAAATTCCTAGTGAGTGCTCTCTCAGATGTCCCCGTGGGGATTGTCTTACCCAATTCGGTTCAAAAATGTTTTCGCTGTCACAAAATTCAATTTCACTTTGCTGTATAAGTAAATTTTCATTTCAATTTACTTCAAAATTTATATCTTGCTTTAGGATAAACAGATATTATAATATTTTGCTTCGATATTTTATTACTAATGTCCGTCCGTTGACGTATCTGTATTTTCCTGATAAAATAATTGAATTTTAGCCCTAATTTGACCCATCTTATTTGTTCTCTTTAGGAAATAACTTCCCTAACATTTATTTATAAGCATATTTGTAGTATTAATGAGAACTTTATAGACGATAAGTGAGAGAATTCAGAATATTACCGACCCCGTAAGGGACCTGGCGTGAACATATTTAAGTATGTATGTATGGACGATTGGGTTATGTACAGAATTTTATGGCAATTCATTCATCATGCGACGACAAATTTACCTAAACCAAAGAAAATTCTGTAACAATTCTGACATTAGATTTAGGATTTGGGTAGCAACACCATTAAGCTTTTAGGAATACATTTATTTTTCGTAATTAAGGACATTTTTACCACACCGAGACAGTTTACAAGACAGTAAATATGTACATTATATTATTATCAACAACCTGTCTCAGTCCACTGCTGTACACAGACCTGCCCAGTCTTCAACTTGCCGCGTCCAGTTTCTTCCTGCAACCTTTGTAAGATCGCCATACAGACATATGTACGTTCATACAAGTTTATTGCTTTTTATTAAATTGAAGCGAACCCTAAAACTCCATGATAATAGCAATATGGTGAGGTTAAGCGATATTATGCCATTAGCCACGCTTCGTTAGCGGGACGCTGTGAGGGGTATGAGATTTTGATATCACAGATGAAGTTTACGCAGCGCGGGAAGTAAAGCAGAGTAATATCTATCACAATGGGAAGAATATCTCTGTTCTTTCTCTCTATCTTTCTTACTGGCTATTTGGTTTCGAATCTATTTGGGTTTAACATTTAGTTCATGCCCTTTTATGGTTTGGTTTAACGGCTCTTTTTAAGTAATTTTCGCCAGTAATTTTCACACGTTAAAAACTATATTACTCGAGTCTTAATTACTTTACATCATAGGACCAATTTATGAGTTTACAGGTATCAGAAATAGCTCTTAGAAATAACCATTGAAAAACTGGTCTGTTGATCTAGTTCTTAATAACCTGACCACTGAGCTACAGAATATGAGTTCGATTTCTAGTCACCATTCACGTCCTATTCATATGACCATGTTATTTTAGCAGCATTTATACACCAAAGCACTTACATTGTCTATTTTAGAACTAGATACCTACCCATTGTGTGCTATTATTATTAAGAACGGTTACTATACCTGACATTTATACACCGTTAATTTACGTCAGCTCTTCTCCCACAACCGTTCAGATGAAGCGCATTATTGTTTTCCTACATTCAATTTTTCATTGTCTAGTAATAAACTGTCGTACAAAACGTTTATCATCCTCACATCGTAGCCCGCGGCGGTCAGGGGTGAATTTGTAATATAACACTGTCTTACGCTAACAATGTTAACTTTCGTCAGTGGATCAAAAAAGACTCGCTTTTAAAAACACATATGAAATATTACCAGAACGCATCACAATACCTCAATATCATTATAGACTAATATACATACATATCTTCACGCCAGATCCCTTACGGGGTAAGCAGAGAGCACGGAGTGCCAACTATCCCTATCCTTACATACCTGCCGTGCTTCTTCCACATTCATCAATCTCTCCATACATACACGCCGGTTAAGGGCTATTATAGCCTAATCTAGCCTCTATTATTCCGCTGCTGGACTTAAATCATTCTCTGATTCCTGCAACACTCGGTGTCACGTTGATTTACAACATACTGTTGTTTAATCCAGTCTGTTGTCTGACATCGACAATGGGAACTGATTGACACGTTCCCATAGAGCACGAAATCTTAATAAAACTTTTCCGCTCGCGGACGTTCAACAGACCATGTTAACTTTAACTTTAAGGGTTCCATCACTTCATATATAATATGTATAGGTACGTATTTGCATATGCGTGTCTCTGTGTGTGTCTGTTTGCGTCCACGAGTGAGTGTGCGTGTGTATATCATGAAATGAAAGCCTCATAAATACTTATATGGGTGTGTGTGTACATATCATATATCAAATTATATACATGCATACTTCCATACTTACTTGTATACACGTGTATATGAATGTACACACGAAATGAACGCCGAAGTCGTCGTATTTATCCAAATTATCGCTTTTATCGGCCCCACACATCCTTTTGGAACAGGTGCGGGGGTGCGGTGAGCCGAAAGAAAAAAGCGGAAGGAAAAATAATCGTGGCACTCTCTCTAATGAAGTGTTAATCGTTGCTTTAACACTGCTACAGATTACAAGGGGGACTTCTCGATCCAAATATTAGAAAATATAAAAAGATATCGAGCACGGCAGAACTGCAAAGGTAGAGATATTTGACATTCCGTGCTCTTAATTATTAATTCAATTACCATCATTTGTTACAAAACCGTCAGTCAATTAATTATGACATACCAAAGCCACTGAGTATTATCAGTCAGCTCTACCGACCATAACTTGATTTGAAGTAACGTGTATATATTATATTAACACTTAGATATTCCTCATAGGGGTAGATAGGAGGTATAGATTTACATTAGCAACAGTGACAACTTTTTTGCTCTCATTTTCATCAGCCGTCAGACCTATTCATCTGTTGAGGACACACTTTATCTGGTCTTATTTTCAATAAATGTACAATGAAATATTGTTAGTCTCTGACTCTATTTCTTTTTACTCCAGCTCTCGTACAATTTGCTACGTAACTTAGCCAATGTAAATACCATTTCGGAATAAAATGTCCATGAAAATATATATAATTTATTTACTCCAATCATACCCAATATTTTTAAGAACGTAAAATTTTATTTTGATATAAGAACATATGGATGTGTCGTTTACCATATTTTGTTGTTCATAATATGACAATGAATGTTTTTAGCTGCGCACGGTAGAAGATAAAAATTGATAGGATATATTAAATTGAAATTTTTACAGGGTAATTTGAAATTGAATGACAGCATTCATGACGTTATAGACAATGAATTTATAAGCTAGCCGTTTATCAGTTAACGTTAAATAATGACTGCCTCGTTGGTCGAGGGGCTGTAAGGGCGTCTGCCGCCGGGAGTTCTTTGGTTCAAATCTCGGGCCGGGTACTATTGGATTTCTCTAATTTAGAATTTCTAGTAATGACTCGGCGTCTGGATCTATGCCCGGTGTATGACAATAGGCTCACCACCTTTTCCGTGGGACTTAAAAGTAACTCTTGAGACCTAGGAGTGTACAACTCTCCTCTGCCTACCTATAATAATTAAATAAAATACAACAATTAATTATGGGAAACTTCTATTTAACAAATATTATAAATTACCTAAAGTGTTTCAACAAAATATAAGGGACGGGGTTAACATAAAGATTGTAGGAAGAGAGGTAGGCGATGAAGTATAGCGTACTCGTAAGACTCACTGCTTATATTATACGTCCCGTTATGGAATTGGGAATGAGCCTGTTAAATAATAAATCTTAAAAGTACCTTATAAAATTAAGACAATAATTATTCCTGTATTAAAGGCATTTGCCGTTTTATAAAAAGGAGAACGTGTCGGATTCCTCTTGTTCCCGCAAACATTCCCGGAGTAATACACCGTTAAATGACACTCGGGTACGTAGTCACGGCTTGCCAGTCAAAGCACAAAATTTCCTCATCCATGCACCGCTTAAGGATTGTAATGATGGCAAGCCTCATACAGTGTGTTAATACCTTTATACTCTTCGTACTTAATGTCCTTTGCACAGTACCAGCGAATTTTTTCGACGCTATAATAGTTTTGTGGGGAACGATACTCGAATATGTCATAATCGTCAGGGTACTCCCTTCCGCTGCTGAACATAGGCCTCTCCAACAGTACGTCACTAAGCTCGAGGCCGATCGATCGATCGAAGATCGATCTTCAGCTCTTCATATCCAATCGCTGCCACTTTGAGTATATCGTCACTCCACCTACGAGTACCTCGAGGGCGTCCTACGCTACGTGCATACTCGGATATTTAAAAAGAATTCAAGCAATCTATCATATACATTTATAACTAAAAGCTAAAAAAACTAAATTGAACCTAAAGCAGATATAGATTCTTGAGTTATTATTTTTTTTTGTCTTACATCTTGTATCTGTCACTTCTATCAAACTGAAATATGACATTGTGTCATAAATAGGGAAGGAAAAAAGGGTTCCGTTTGATTCAGAAACCGAAAAAACACAAGCCGTTCGATCGCGATAAATTTGTGATGTATGTGATCGTTTTGTATATACACTGCCACAAATGTCAACTATATTTCTTAGGGAAATGTCGTTTCTGTGACAGATATTAAATAATGATATATAGTTTCATAATATAATTATTCAACTTTTATAATTTTATCTTGCATAATTTTAGATTTACCACTCTTACCATTAAATTATGTTATATTATATTTTGTAGGTATACCATTTTAGTAATATTTCGGTTTTAAAAGAAGAGTAGTCTGAATATATGCACGGTGTATGGCAGTAGGAGCACTATCTAACCCATAGTGGGACATAAACGTACTAAACTCCTCCACCTACCCCTTCAGGGATTACACGTGAAATGTTACGTTTTATAAATAAAAGTAGGGATGAAGGGCTTTTATTTCGATATATATCTTAATGTCCAAAAATCAGCTCAGGCTGAGACGGATAACTACCTTTCAGTCTGTATCCAAAATAAAGAAACACTATTACAATGAGAAACGTGCAAATGAAACACATAATAATATGTAGACATTAAGAGGCAAATTGTGCGTCTTCCGAATACTTTTGTTTACATATTGTTTTACGATAACCGCTTATCGCGAAACGTCGCTGGTGAGACGTGCACCTAAGTATCTGAACGAATTCTAACGATCGTTTGCTTTTAGCGACGCCATTACCGCTGTAGAAAAACAAAATATGACGTCATTCGAGAACATTAACTGTGCCAACAAATGTATAATACTCATTATTTAGAAGATGGTGCATTAGATGTTACGGTGCTTATACATTATCCGATACGTTTTTGTTTAACGGACGCCGTTAAATTGACGTCCGATATCAGGAATCTTGTGTACCTACACATAAATACATATTATACACATAATATATGTACGAATACATGCTTATATGCCTTAGGTGTTATGAAACATATTATACCGAATCAATGATACCCACAAATACGTGAAAACATAATTATGCCAAATCTATTACTTATCGTACGATCGTAACAAAATAGTATAACTTTCTGCTGTCAAAGAGCAAATAGTAATCGCGAGTAGCTGATATAGACGGATTAATGCAATTAAGAATATATACAGGATCGTCATATGCTTTCCCATCCGCGTTAATTCATACTCAAAGCGTAATATTTTACTTTTCGGACACCATAGCCCTTCTACTTCACCAAAACCTAGCAAACATTGCTGCTGAACAGCATAAGTACGCGACACAAAAAGAAAACATTCACACAGCACATACACAATGCATTTTGAATTTGAACAATGTTCACGAAAATACCAACACAATCTCCGCAATGAGATGTTTGCTGAATAATAAAATGGAATAATGGTTCGGTGTAGCGCATTGCGAACAATGTCACGTGTTAGTTAAATAAAAATGAAGAAACGAAACGTAGAAGAAACGGAATGAAGAAGAAACGAACCGGAGAAGAAACGAAACAAGAAACGAAAGCGCCAGAGAAATTAAACCCCCACACGAGGTGTGAAAAGTTTTTTCACGTGAAACATATTTTGTTTTATTTATGTGCAATTGTTGTTGCGTTTCCTTTTTAAAATTTAATATGAATATCCTTCTGGTGGAGTCGTTAGTTTTACGGCTGAGCTGTAAGCTATGGGTTTGAATCTCACGGAACATAGATATATTTATCGCTTTAAAAATATATGTGTATAGACCATATGACTATATGACTGCCTCGTTGGTTGACTGGTT
This sequence comes from Parelbella ahira ahira, assembly GCA_018244795.1. NCBI lineage: Eukaryota > Metazoa > Arthropoda > Insecta > Lepidoptera > Hesperiidae > Parelbella > Parelbella ahira. The sequence continues at coordinate 1,635 of DWME01004699.1, read as the reverse complement.
GCAAGCACGACTGCCGATCGAGAGGTCCTGGGTTCAAATCCCGGGTCGGATGTTTAGAATTTCCAGTAGTGTGATTCGGAGTCTGGAATTGTGCCCGGCAATAGGCTCACCACCTATTCCATGTGGACTTAAACGTAACTGGTGAAACGTGGGTGTATACTACATTCCTTTACCTACCGATTCGGAGATTACAGGCGTGATGCAACGCTTTATATGTATATAATTCGTCAGCTGTCGGGTTATCATAGTACAAGCTTTGCGTAATTTAAGATCAGACGGCCGCTGGCCGGGGCCGTGTGTGACCTGTACTACGATATTATTATTATTACTGTCACTTTATTTTTTCGAACTACCAAGTTTGTGTGGTGTTGATAATTCTCGATCTGATGTATCAAATTCTCTTACTCTATGAGAAGCTGATGAGAATATCAATCGAGTTCATGAAATTATTGTGTTTTTTTATTTAATTTACTCATCTGTTCTAATATTCTCTTTCCGCTTGAATCTACATAATTAGAAGAGAAGAGAATAAGATTGTATTAGTTTTCTTACCTAAACAAATAGCATCACTTTTAATACTGAAATCTTGCTTTTGTACGTATTCCATTACATGTACGTTTCTTGCCTCGAGTTGCTGGAATTAATCAACATTCCACACGTTGTTGCCCGTTTCATTCCAAGTTCATGCGGAGGCAAGAAATGCAGGTAATAAAACACACTCGGTTAAATGGAATTTAGTGTTTTCTAATGTGAACAAATTCAGTACACCGTTGCTTTCATTCATATACATACTTAATAAAAGAAGACAACTTGATGTCATACCATGAGATTCACTTAATTTCATATCCGTGAAAAAAGAATACAAAATATCTATATTTCTGTCTGTCGCGTCTTTTGTTCTTTTTAAATATATTCATATTCCTTTCCATGATCTCTAAATAATTGTAAAATTGTAGCTATTATAGTCATCTAAGTCATTGCTATGAGCGAGGACAATCCTCCAGAAACCAAAAAGTTAATTTTCAAGAATATATCAGTATTACGGGCACGTAAAAGAACCTTAAGGAAAAGTTACATTCTCTCGATCGAACAATTTCGTTAACCTGTGTCCCCCACAAATTTGCTCTTGACTAAAACAACCATATACTACGGGCCCGAATTTCACGGAAAGAAAAGACTGAGGCAGTGAAGCAAGAATTACGAGTATAGTCAGGCTCACGAGCTTTTACCGATCGAAAGAGCTTAGGGAAACTCTATTATAATATTGGAACGTTCTATCCTCAGCTAGCAGGTGTTCACAAGCACACAAAGCAACAATCCTCAAAGCTAATTAAATCCAGGTGTGTTTTTAATTAAGTTCCACAGCCGCCGCCGCTTCCCAGACTTTCAGCTGATGATACTGTAAAGATAATATATTTCGTGTTCAATATTTTGATTATGTGGTCACAATTACCAATTTATTTGAATAAATAATATGCAGTATATATGTATAAGTATACATATATTTAAAAAAAAATCATCAGAAATTAATGAATATTTGTACCATACCCAAACTTAAATTCAAATTCAAATGTCATTTATTCAAAATTGGTTCAATAGAACACTTTTTGCACGACAAAATGAAACTACCACCGC
>DWME01004698.1:0-15949 GCA_018244795.1 Parelbella ahira ahira | reverse complement strand
TAGTACCCGACCCAGGATTTGAACCAGGACGTCCCGATCGGCAGTCGCGTTTGCAACCACTCGACCAACGAGGCAGTGCATGAAAGTCAATGAAAAATAAAACGTTTACAATGTATGTAACAACATTCTTGTTGGCCTAAGTATAGTGATCAAGGATGTGTATCTTTACATCTAATTATGAAGAAACAAAGGTTTTAATCATCATACTTTAAGACTGTGAATATTAATAAACGTGTTAGACATAAACATCAAATTAACACAATTTAACTATAACTAAACCGAAGGGGACATCTGTGTTTACAAACTATGACAGCATAATCACTTCCAAGGTTCTATTAAAGTGATATTACTGATACATATAAAGACATATACATATGTTACTAATTACATGAGTACTGTTATTAGAGTAATGAGGTTCTCTATATTTATTAAAATACTAAAGTACTACGTTTATTAGATTACGTCAAATATTTCCATATAACGACATCATAAACCTTAGTCGAAACTTTAAATTGAACAACATTTTCCTTCAACTATCGACCTTAATAAAATCGGACTCAGCCTACCGTACACAACAACCATATTGAACGTAACAGGTCTATTTTAACACCAATCGATAGAATAGACCGTTCAGAAGTATGTTAAGGGTAATTTCCTAAGACGTGCAAATGATTAATGAGTTACAACCCTTAAAAAGGTAATTGAGTAACTTGCTGGTCAATAGATGGTAAGGAATTGTACTAGATTTATTTTTGTTTCAACCTGTTGCCTAAGCATATCGCGTATGAGATGTTTGTAAAGAAATAGTACAAGGCTTTGATTTTAGCATGGGGTTCTGGCCTACACAGTCTCGACAATGTGGCGCAAGCAAATAGTAATTCATTTGCAAATTTGTCGCTTTGACCAAGCGGTAGGTAGCGCGTAGCCGACGTAGCATGATGCGATCTCGTAGCGGATATTTAGATGCATTTGTCACTACGCAATCAGAGTAGCGTAGTCGATGTAACCTAACGGTCAGGTGTAAAGTTTACTACTGGAGCACATCAGCTTACTCGTAAATAGCGTCAGACAATTTTATATGTAGCAGATAGGCGTCTATTCTATTAATCCCATATCCAGACTTAGTCATAATGTATTAATAATATTAAAAATAATTGTTATTAATAGTACACAGCAATAATTACGAAGATATTATAGCTAGACACATTGTTTAATAATTTTTCACGGGTTATAGGTGTTATTAAAAGTATATATCATAATACTGTGTAATCACATATTGTGTAATAATCTATCGAGGGTACATTCTCGTCACAGAAATTTAAACAATAGCTTGTTTATTATATTAATACACTCTTACTATCGAGTAAAAAAACATAATTTAAGTGAAATGGGAATTCTTAACGGTTTTGTATGCATCCCTAGAATTTTATAGGCATAATATTAATTGATTTGCCCCTTTGACCGACATCAGTGTAGATCGTGTAGCGTGTAGCGATGTCGTAGCGGATACGATGTACGTCGTATTACGCGTATCGATGTATAGCTTAAAGCTTAGTGATGTAATATGCGTTCGCAAAGGGATTAAGTGGAAATTTTGCTTCGTATTAGTATACCGTACGTTTGTTACGCGCACTAATATACAATCGTTGAACAATACCTATATACATATTGTGGATAACATTGAAGCATACAATATCACTTTCGTCGCCTGCTTTCGATTGAGAATACCTTTACCACCCTTACGCAATTACCAAATGGATTATCATAAAATTAAATAAAAATGCTTGACATACAATTTGAGCCTGTCAACTATCCCGAACGACTAAAATTGAGTGATGCTGCAAAGCAGCATATTATATACTATATTCGAAATATGAAATATAAAAGGCTTTAACATAAAAGGTATTATTTAGTAATACTATCTAGTATTAAGAATATTTAGCAAAAATATCGTATTACGTTTTAAGTCGTATCTAAGAAATGAAATGGGCACTCGTTAAAGCAGACGTTTCTTTTTTCGAGAGCAAATGGTATTCATTTCATACGAGCTCTCATAGTTCAGGAGATTTCGCTAGTCCTTTCAGGTTTTATTTAAAACTTCTGGCACTTGTTACGCTTTGAGGTATTCATTGAGAACATTTTTTTCATACTTTCGGTTTTGGCACTTGTGGCGTACGTAAACATAAAATTATATTTTTTTATATCTGTCTCGTGTAAGTGACTTTGCGAGTCGTATTTTAAAATAATGTCTTCCTCATAATTAATAATTGTATATATTAAAATTTTGGTTTAGTTTAATTTAATAAATATCGTTGCTGAAATAATAATCAGTCCTTAAATGTATTAGTGATATTAAAATGAGACATTACATTAATTATTATTTACTGTTTAGATAAGATCAGGCGGCACTAGTAGCCTATATCTTACATTTATATCACGAGTTAAGGAAAATCACATGTATGATAAAACTGTCGGATACCGATTTTCTCACAAAATAGAATAGGTTAAATAAAGGCACATATTCACTGATTTTCTAGTGCCTAGAAAGCTATTAATAAACTAAGTACACCGGAAGACGCTTACTCGAACTTCGGTAGACGCTAGAGCTGGAAGACAATTTACGCTACACATTTTGTGGGGGTTCCTAACATAACTTGGTCCATTTTGGAAAATTATTTAAACGATCAATTAAATATAGACACTTATAACCATGATCAATTTATTCTAAATACTTCTGGAAACGATCAATTATGTAATTAAGTATAGACACTTATAACCATGACCAATTTATTCTAGATATTTCTGGAAACAATCAATAACGTGATGTCGGTTATAAATACTTAATAATAGTACAGCATGTTATTACCTAATTATTTTTAATGGGGACTCATTGACAACAGAACAATAAAACATATATATGTATATCAAACTGTATGTACTAAGCTTAAAAAATCAAGAAGACGTTGAGTTTTTGAGGACATTTTAAAAATAAAACGATGAAAAGTTTTCAATCGGATTTATATTGAATATTAGATTTTTGATTAAATCACGACTCAATGCTCTGGCCGTCAACAGGCTGCAGCGTAAGCGAAGCCATTCTCTATGACCACCAATTAGATTTTTGGTTTTGGAGACCACAATTTACATATTTAATGTACAAAAACAAAAATAATACGGAAAAGATATGGATAAGGTACGTTTTTTCTTTTATCTGTATTAAGGCAGAAATTGTCTTTGTGAGAGATCAAAACTTTCTGAGCTGAATCCGCTAATATAACTTTTTCTCTGACTGTACTTCTCAAGGTCAGCTGAAGGTCAACACAACTGTTCCATTATAAGGTGTTTATATGTACATAGTTATTCGACTAATGTAATTATTACATAATTATGTGTGTGTATGTATTATGTAATTATTACAGTACTAAGCATCAAGATTAGTTTTTCCATAATAGGCAAGGACGAAGACAAAGAAATAAAAAAACAATGAAATATTATTGAAGATAAAATAGCGTCTTGATACTGTCTCCAATTATGGGAACTGGGGCCCGACTCCCTGTATTTTGAACGTTGAATTGCCCCTGTAAATTTACATTTATTTTTAATATAAAAATTACTATTATTGCAAAGTGGCTGGCAGTGGTTGGATGCGAAGAGCTAAAGATCGAGCTCAGTTGCGTGCCATTGGAAAGGCCTATATCCAGCAGTGGACAGGAGTAGGCTGATGATGATGAAAAATTCTAACTGTAATGATAAACCAAAACATGTAAAAGAAACGTGTGCACCTAAAAATAATGTACAATGTTCTTTATGTTGTGTTAAGTCCATCAATTCATACAGGGGCAGCGTGGCAAACTATACTCTGAACCATTAACACATTTTGAGTTGAGATACGTTCACCACAGTCAGATAACACAAGTTTTGAGTTGAGTTGATAAGAGTTAGAGTGAGTTGAATAAGAGAATTGAGTTTTTAAAAAACTTGCTTTATAGTTAGTATGTACTTAATTGTAATTACAAAATTACAACTAATATAAATAAATTGTTATCATTGCTATTACATAAACACATCAAAATTGGCATATACATTAACTGGGCGATAGCAGAACGATTTACGTTCTGTGTATGTTCAAAACTACCTCTTTAATCTTTATTATGCCATTGCCATTGAACAAATTGCCGTTCATATGTAAACATGTTCTTTATTATCGCTGCTGCAGCGTTGCTACAGTTGACGCATGATGACGCAAATAGAATAAATATTTAGTATGTCTGTGCTATAGCTGACGAGATGGGGACAGGGGCTTGGTTGAATAGGTTTTATAGAACAATGTAGGCTTTAATGCTCATGATACTTGTGTACATGCTGGCATATTTGCAAACGATATGCTTATTTATTATATTTCTGCCTTTTTGGTCGAGTTGTTGCAAATGCGAGTGCTGATCGAGAGGCCCTGGGTTCAACTCCCGAATCAGGTACTATTGGATTTTTGTAACTTAGAATTTCTTGTAGAAATTTCTAGGGAACATACGTTTAAACTATCCGTCAAAGGGCATTGAATCCGTAGTTGACCATACGCAAAATCTCAGGTACCTACTCATTCTTCTGAATCATTTCGGATTTTATTGATAACATGACTCAAAAAAAATTTCACAAAGAAAATACGAAATTAATACCATATCAGCGTTTCTTCTAGTATCTAGAATTTATGTAGACAATGCATATTCTACATACATCAAGGTACGTTTAAAATTAAGTACACTTAACCTGCCCTTTCATAAATGCATTTTTCTTCATTCTGTAATAGTACCTGTATATGTTCAGCATGTTCCGCGGTCCCCGAAGAGATATAACTGTTCCATATTTCATAGTTTCGTTATAACCCACCTCGTTGAAGTTAATTTTGTTCGCTTTTATTCGCCCGCCTCTTCGCGGGGATTTTTACGACCGCCGTTGTAATCGAGTTCATTAATATTCTTAATTGGCTATCGTAAGTTCAGGTACGTATGAGCAAAATGTAAAAAAATCACATGTTCTTTTAATATATTGAAACCATTACTTAGTCTTTTCAAAACTGTTTCTTATACTAATTCCGATAAGTTGTAAATTTTTTTTTTAACTTTACGTCTGTATTGTCTGAAGGAGTAGGCAGAATAGTGTAGTACGGTTACCTGTTTACATGTTATGTTCTACGCCTCACATTCCGTGTTTGTGATCAGAGAGACGGGTTATAGATATTATGAACTAATCTTGTTATAAGATAGACAAGTAAACTTACGTTTTTTAACCTGAACATCGTCAAAGAAATCACCAGCACTAATAACTGTATCGTTATCGCCCTTAGAGTATTTCTTTAAAAACAGTCAGGTAATAAAAGATTCTCAACGAACTTTACAAAATATTTCCGAAAAACAGTAAAACGTATTAATTTCCATTTTCAGTTGAATAAAATTCGAAACGTTCGGACCTGAAAATGTTTACCGAAAATAGTGGTTTGGGATCGTTGGGGAAGGGAAATTAATTGTCCCAAAAGAAAACTAACTTGGACCTAAATAAAGGAAAAAGCAATCTGAGAACGAAATCGGGTTCGCAAAAACCTGAGAACGGGTTCCTGTAATCCACGTTGAATGGTTCCGTACAGATTATTTTACTGTATATACATGGTTCTAAGACTTCTATATTCAGGGTTACATTTTGGTGACATAAAATATGTCGATCGAACATAAACTAACTCTATTAAACTTGTACACACAAGTTAATATCAAAGGTGAAGTATACTTGTTCTTCGTTTATCATACAATAAATATTATATTGTCACATAAGGTGGATTGTATAAAAGATTTGCACCATTTACCACTTTTCTAAACAATTGAATAAACACGATAAAATTTGTAATAATTTTATAGTAACAATATTGAACTTAAGACTATGTTTGACTTAAATTGTCATTCACTTATAGGTAGATGACATTTTTTTTCTACGGCAAACTATGCAGATACTGCTTATTACAGTCCTGAAATAAAAGAGAAAAACGTTTATCTCTCCAATGTTAAATACGGGTCTCCTCTAAGAACACCAAATGGTTGGTCATAGTCTACCACGTCTGGCAAGTACAGCTCCTTGTTTCCTTGCGTTACAGCAAGTCATATTTTATTTTAGAAATCTGACATAATTTCGTAGTCTAGTTTCGTGTAAGAATATGATTCTGAACGAAAACCATGGGGCCTTCATTAAGTATGCGAATGCCTAACTAACAGTTCGATACTAAACTACTTATTCGCTTCGATGGGTTGTATTATTGATGGCGTAAAATGAATTTTTTAGTCGTAAAATATTTTCGTTGATGTACATGTAATATGCGACATGTTTGTCACTGAAAAAGAGTTAGCTTATCCATTAGCGATAAATATTGATAAAGAACAGTCAGTGTTACGAGATTATCGGAAACGATATTTTAATGTTAAACGTGACGAGGTTCAGAGAGCGGTCCCCTACAAAAACATCTTTTACAAGAAATTGTCAGTCGAAGCAAAATAACCTTATGTATTATTCATGCAAAGCAGTAAGATGAAGGAATATAGATAAAACATATTCGCGTGCCATTTTGTGCGTGGCACTAACATTTTTGCGTAGGTCGAAATAATCTTCTGTTTATATTTGAGATCTGAGAAAAAATATACTTTACGGTGTTCAAATTACATGTAGCCATATGCACGCGTCGTATCCGTTATGATAAAACACGTACAAGAAAGTTTATATTATTAAGAATGACAATTAAAAAAAAAAAATTGCATTATAATTACCTTTTATCAAAAATAATTAAAATACAAAATATGTTTTTATTGAAATTAATGGCAATAAAAATGAACGGTAATAAAAGTTGTGAAAATCGAATAAAAGATTTAAAATAAGCTTCTGTGTATCACGGCTTCGTCAACACCGAGAACTTATCAATTATTTGTGTAATATTTATATCGCTGTTATATTACACATTTATCTGAATCTCTTGACAATGGCATTAACCCTTCTCATTCTGAAACTAGGCCCGTGTCCGACGACGATTAAGGGTTGATGAGACGAGTGGCCCTCAGGATTAATTATATGCATAGCTTCATCAGAAAATATGTCTAATATTATTGAGTTAATGGTGAAACAAGACCTTTTATGTTATATTGTCGAATAGTTTATTGATTAAACTATTTTTGAGGAAATCTCTCGCTATCCCATTTAGAGTTGCGTGATTGTCTCATAACGAAAGCGATAAAACCCATTTAAGGGAAACCAGCCGGAACGAAATCTTTATTCTATCTACACTTGCCTTTTTAAAGATATCTTCAAATATTATTCAATAGTACTAGTTATTTAATTAATAAATAAAGTGGAAGGAACTAAGCCCCTAATCAAAGAGAAAAAGTTGAAGTGGAAGATATACCGTTGGTGTATATAGTGGAAGGTTGGATGGTTCTGCGGCCACTACAACAATATCAGCGTCTTGGGAGTCGTAATTGAGACTGCGCAATAATTCGGTAGGTGCTTTTGATTACTCGTTTGGCGATCGAAGGTACGAAATATTACTAGATAATATGAATAATAATTGATATGTTTCAAAAGGTTTCCGTTATCGTCTAGATCACAACCTCTAGCAACACAGCGAGGTGCGCTCTACCAGTATTTTTTAAAAGTAAGTACTTCCTTTCAATTTCCAAATTAATATCAGAGTTATTGTTTTAAACACAAAGAACTACAGACAAGAGATTTTCTATCAATCTCCACTTTTGTTGAGGCCATTGTTTCAGTTGTTGAAAATTCAAGTACATTCGTAGGCAATTATTCTCAGAAACAAAGAGTTTTGTACAAAAGAATATTAAAAGTAAACAACTATAGAAACGTGAATGTAATCTTACATATGAAAGTTCTGGGCTGAATAAAAAATTAGTTAAAAACGTAACAACAGTAGTAATCGGGGCGTCTAATGTTGTCTTGTAACCCCTGCAGCGAAAACTTCAAGATAAAATATTTTATACCAGAGCTCAGATACGGAATGTTCCATTTGACAGCTAAAAGAACCTTTCGTAAAGTACTACATACCTCCACTTAAATACATCACATGTTAAATAATTTAAATTACGGAACAGAGCATTATACAGTCAATGTTCATTTGTAATGGAATTATTAGAATACATTAGTCAAATTCCGTTAAAGTAAATGTAGTTAGTATTAGTTAGCGTCATTCCTATTCAGTTGGGTTAGTCACAGATGCGCTGCTACAACTGAAGACAGAAGACAGATCCGTCTTTATGCACATACAACGGACAACCACACACTTAAGATGGAGACACGAACATTAGTAACATTAGTAGCATGTAATGGTATAAACTAGGTTTGCAACATTACAACGTATAATCACTTTAACGCTTAGTATACATCAAACGTGTAATTCGTGTTATCAAGTGCTAATTAAATTTTTGTGTAGTAATGGAAACAGGATACGTGTGATATTTTTATTATTAATTGTTTAATAGTTACGTGCACATTGAAGTTACATACAGATTACATGCTAAAGAAATTGTGTAAAATGACGCTTTGTGGTAAAATTATTTACAATAATTGAGTTTGTTGATAACTTGATACTTACCAAAGTATAACGATACAAAAGATGTTTACAATATTAAAATATATTGGTGTAGTTAACACGAAAATACATAATATATGACAACTTTTATTTACAGATTGAAACCATTTGGTGACTGAATATATATGTATGTACATACACGAAACATCTGTAAAATAGGCTATTATATACAAAATAATAATATATGATTCTCTCATTCCTAATTCACATGATGTAATATGTCCTTTGTACTCAGTTAAATTGAACTGCCTACAGGTACGAATATATTTCATAACGTAAACGTACATATATTCACTATAGAATTTGATAGTATTGTGTAAAACAATTAAATCGTTTTCGGTTACGATAAAGTCTGAGTTAATGTAATAGAATTCCAATAAAAACAAGAAAAATCAGAGCTACGACGTGAAAAGTGCAGAATTGTTAGGATCGCCACCGTGTCATCTGATAACAACCGATGTTTTACGAATATTCGTAACAGTCGATTGCTGTCTCTCTCTTCATAACTGCAAGACAGAAAGAGACGGACGAAGGAATCGAGGCCATTCAGTAACATTTGTAAGAAGTATTTTTGTGAAGAACGCTGGCAAAAATATAAGAACGGCCAAAAGGAAGTCTTCAATTCATATACTCGCCGATGCAAAAAATTCTGCTCGACGTCCTTTTCTACTGAATTTACTAGAATATGAATATTTCAGGGTCCGGATAAGCAAATCGAATATTTACGAGTGGGTCGGTATATTGTATGAATGAAGGTGACATGAGTATAAAGTATACTCATAGTATGTATGCAAATATTATGTACTTACACAGTCGTGGATAAGTAATTATTGTAATATAAATAATTACGCAAAACGTCTATGCCCACTATTAACTTGACAATGACGGCGCGAGACTGTGATCGAAGCGACAAGGCAATAAACAACTACCAAAGTAAGAGCATGGGATTTTGAAAAAAATTAAAAAAAACTTAAAAGCATTTAAGATTTGTTTGGAGATTAAAAGGACGATCTCTAAATTTGAATCTTAACACATTGCTATTTAATTGTGAACATGAATCAGATTACATTTGATTGAAATAAAATATGTAGGTAAATCATGAAGGGATGTTATGACGTGGCTTGAAAGTTTTAGCTAGATGGAGTGAGGATGTACGCAAAATGGTTGGCAATGGTTGGATTAGAAGAGCTGAGGATCCATTTAAGTGGCGTGATATTGGGGAGACCTGTGTCCAGCAGTGGACGAGAGTAGGCTGATACTGATGATGAAAGCGATGTTTGATTCTTCATTTACAGTAGTGTCAAAAAACCGAGATCGAAACAAGTTTTTTTGTTCATATTGATTTTTAGAACACAAACATTCGTATGAAGTATAGTTCACACAGACTGCTCATAAATTGACCTTGAATAGTGTTATTGAAGCTTATCTCAGTCGTTTCGGATTTAGATAACTGATTATTTGGAAGCATCATTATTATTACCTCCATCTTCGTCACAACAGTCGTAATCGTCTTCATCAAAATTGGTTATTCAAAAGGATGAATTTGACGGTCTAAATCAATTACAGCGATCTAATCTTTTCAACTGTCCAATGAACTCTGAATCAATACGAGATAATCTCCACAAAGCAGAGCTACACCAATAATCTAATCACGGACCTACAGCACAGTAAGCAATGAAGCCGCTGGGATTAATATAAGCTTATTATTATTTTATTGTACGGTTTCAAATAGGAATGACATCGGTTTATTTTTTTTATTTGTCTCAATGTTGTAGTTAATTTAATTTAATCTCATGTTTTTGTTAATACTATATCTGAATCTAATTATAATCAACCATTATAGACAGTATGTTATGATGAAATATCAATATTGAAGTTCATCGAAAACTAATTGATCGATATAAATATGTTATAATTATTCTATTAGTATCGTTACATTGTTAGTATCATTACATTGTTTTTTAATCGTTTTAGGCTCGCGTTTGACTACGATCTCACCTGATGGTGAGATGTAGCCTGTTACGTAACATGTTTGCCAAGAAAGGGCTTACTTTATTATTACTGTTTGACACGGATCTCTTCCAATATAAGCACAAACATAACACATACATGTAAGATAGTGAGTCTCTAATAATTCGCCGTTCCATTACACGGTATCACAATTTTTTTTAAACTTATATACCTAATTAAAACTCTATTCTGAGCAAACATATACATACACAAATATACACTTACATTGAATTTTCATTAGCTGTCTATTACGCATCGATTTAATTCCTAAATGTCATCAGTAAATAAGTATGAGGCTAAGCTTTACGGTTCACGATGCAGTCGCTTAAACAAACAGAATTAAGATTGTACTATTAAGTTAGAGAACTGCGCCAAACCGGTTTAATCTGGCTAAAATTTTACTTAGGCAAAGCAAACAATCCGATATTGAACATTTAAATATTCAGAATATCTGTTCGAAGGCAATAGCCGGTTGTTAGGAATGAATGTGTCAGAGAGAGATAGCACATGTATTGTAATAGGTTTCTTAAAAATATATTTTATGTTAAGAACCCGTAAAGAACTTGTTCTACTGAAATAAATAACAAGAAGATTGACGTGATGGAACAATGGCATTCTGAAATAGCTGTGCTATGTTGAATAACGGATGAGCTGAAAGTCTGTTCTGTCCTTCTAGTTCGACAAAATCTAAAAATCCAGGCTTCTAGGTTAACATTTTGCACACACGTATAACCGTACATGTGTATGCCAATATTTCGCAGTGTCCCTCTTATTGTGATATAATTCTCAATTTGTAATTGACTATGTGACAAATTAAGTCGGAAAAATTGTATATGTAAGATTTATAGCAAACTTGTAAGATTTATTTATGTAATAATCAGGTTATAAAAAAACGTTACATCACCACTGTAATCCCCGAAGAGGTAGGCAGAGGAATGTAGTACACTAAGGTTATAAATATAAAGGTTTACATAAGGTAGCAGCAAATACGTAATATGGCTACACTTCGCAAAAAATATCTTTCTATAGGTTATTTCGAATAATGCTATTTAAGCGGTATGTGACATACTAAATTTTCGCTCTTTATTGAAAGAAATAACCTAATTCAAATGAATTCCTTATTGCCTTGTTTGTTGAATGAAAAGCGTGAAGTTCTTTTAAAAAAATATTCAGAATATGCATAAAAGAAATATTTACCTCGCAAATTTAGGTCTAGTGTAAGTAATTACAAATTGCTGGCAAATATCTAAGAATCGTAAAGTCTTCGTCTACGTTAATTATTTATTACTATGTAACAATATTATTCTTTCACTACTCGTTTATCGAGTGGTTGCAGGTGCGACTGCCGAACGGGAGGTCCTGGGTTCAAATCCCGGGTCCCTGGGATTTTTCTATTTTAGAATTTCTAGAAGTGACTCGGAGTCTGGCACTGAACCCGGCGTATGGCAATAGACTCACCACCTATTCCATGGGACTTAAACCTAACTGGTGAAACGTGGGAGTTTACTACTCCTCCGCCTACCTCTTCGGGGATTACAGACGGGAAGTTACGTTTATTTATGTTACGTTTAACAACACTCTAGACTCTAGACATTTAATAATACTTCATAGTTAACACTTCTCAGTGAATATAGGCAGGCAGGTTATCGTTAAGAATTCTTACATTTCTCCTTTCACCTTGACCTCGATAATGAGCGTTATTAGCCATCGATTTTGCATACGACTGTTGCCATAAACACAGTTTATTGCGCAATTCGATAAATCTTCGGATTACATTATAAAAAGACAGTTAAGAACAGAATAAAAAAAATTGGCCCAAAAATGTTTTCTTACGCACTTGGGAAAATCTTAACGTTTTTAATACATATAATAAGGTATAAAAATAAGGTGTACTATATAAAAAAAGATCTTATATACAATCTTACATTAAACGCTCAGTGATATAGAAAATGTAGGTCTGATAATAAGTGATATAGAAAATGTACTCTTGAAATGTCCAACAGCAAACTAAGAGTATTTTGCCATGTGTTGTTCAAACTTAAGAAATAGAAACATTTCTGACATTGAAACTTAAAACAGAACAAACCACAGGAAGACACGGCTATAACAATTGAACACAAAATATCGCAACTTACAATTGTACCTTCACAATTTATTGTTCCAGATACGAAACATCCAACAATCGCCATGGAAAGTGAAAGCAAAATGAGCCCATCGCCTACGGACAACCTCACTTGTACAGCATTCAAAGACACGGCTGTACAATTGAGCGTTTCTGACGAACAAAGCCTCCGACCCATTATACCAGCCGGCCAATTTTACACCTTAACGCCCACATTGAGGGTTCATCTCACAATAAACTCACTTCAACAGTTAGTATGAGGGTAGTGCTACTAAGAGAGGAAACCAGTTCAATCTCACTAAAATTTCATTTCGTCAACACACGCAATATGAAACCGCACCGTTGAATATTGAACATTCAAATTTTGGGAATCGACTCGAAACGCGACAGTGCCGAAGGGACATAAAACGTAGATAGGAGAGAGCGAGAAAGAGACAGACGATAGATCGGTTGCAATGTTACAGTGACGTGTTCTGATTAGCTTGTCAATATCACATAAAGCCGGTATTCGGAACACTTTAATCACTTGATACGCAGATACTTGTATTGGGTAGTTGGAAAATTCTCCAGTATTGTTAAAGCTGGCCATTGCCACGGAGTTGAATTGAGTTCGTTTATTTAGTTTGGTAAAGCGTTTTGTTGGAAAATTGGTTCTGGTGTTCAGTTTGCTGGTTTAACTGCAGTTCAGGGCTAGACTTAAAACAGCCAAACGTACATTCCGTTGCTTAATTTGCTTGTTTTATTCACCTTACTACCTAAATAATATCACATTAAATAATCAAAATTACTTTGTGACGATCATCATGAATTATTGTTATTAAAACTACCCTTTATTTCCGCGCTATCCACCAACTAGCTTAAATAAAGAATCCCAAAACGGTTGTACAAAATATTCAACGTACAAAACCACCACGAAAATAGTTTTAACCCCGACATATGTTACGAGAGTGCTAACAAAAACAGACAAAGAAACCTTTCTAAAAAAGAAATGCCTAAAAGCCTCAACCGTTTTTGCCCCGAAAACTGTTTCTACCTCTCATTCGTCTGTGTCAGAAAGGCTCTCAAGGACTACTGCAGGACAGATAAAGCGCCCCATTATATTAATTTAGGTACCGAATTTAAAGAAACGAATTTCCCTTCGAACGGTGTTTGATTTTGAAAGATATAGAGAGCCCCATCATCACTGGTTCATATTCTCTTGAGACAAATGGAACTTCTGTATCACTATACTAACAGAGTATTAAAAAATATTCAGTAAACGATATACAATATATTTACAAATTCGTGATATTTCTTGCTGGTTGTAATTAATTTTCTTGTGCTTATGAACTTTTACAAACATCTTACCATTCTTTTGTAATTCATCATCATCATTATCAGCTTATTTCCGTCCACTGCTGGACATAGGCCTCTCCAATAGCACGCCACTGAGCCCGATCTTCAGCTGGTCGCATCCAACTACCGCCAGCCACTTTGCGTATATCATCACTCCATGCTAACTTTGTGCATTACCAGCGTCATAAAAAATAACATTGCAATCAAGATAATATTCAGTACTGACTGAAATAAACAATTTAGGTGCTAAAAATGCCTGAATTTTTTACTCACCGTCATACTGTTGGATGAAAACATTAATTTATTGAACTTTAAGGTATTGTTGTACACGTATGGCGTGGGGTACCTTCTAGTAACAATAATTTCGGCAACCAACACATTTTTAATTAGCTCATAACTTATACTGAACATCAACTCATGGCCCTATTTCAGTTAGATTGACTTTATTTACAAATATTACTATAGGTTCACAGATTTTTTTCTCACCTCATGCCTTTTTAGTATTATAATACAATTTTACTATGATTGGGAATAAGCAAATGGTTGTAAAAACAGAAGGTGAAATGGATAAATCTAATAAGGTTGCCACCTAAATAATTGTTCTAATACATTGTGACACTTGTAACCAAAAATACAGTGGGCACACTGTGATTTATCGGACTTAAAAGGCCAACGAGTACCTTATTTAGTTTTCAAGAAACTATAATTTGAAACTATACGTCATCATTTTCCATCGACAACAAACATCTCCAAAACATTGCAAACAACCGAACGCTTTACATTTCCAAATAACTTTTCTCTAAAAACAGAACCCAATTATTTTAGTTTGTAACAATACGGCAATCAATTTACATTAGCGCATAAATCCATCTGACGTAAAATAATGTATTATAAAGTAAGTAAGCAAAATATCGTATATGTTAATATTGGTTATACAGCTGAAAAGGCTGAATGCACACCTGGCTCTCCCTCTAAGGAAATCGCAATAAAACTGTTCTACCTATCTAGTATTTGTCGAGACTGCGGCAGGTGGAATCCGTTTCAGCTGCATTCGCCAAGTGCTCGATGTGTTTTGTAAGAAGTTTTCGCATTTTATTGCGACTGTTCGTTCCACTTCTTATTTTCAAGAGCGGACTTTTAGGTAAATATCTTGAAAATACCATTTTGAATATAGATTTTCAGTTATTTTATATTACGACTATAGAATTGAATAGGAATAGCAACGATTTATATATAAATGCAATTGAGCTTCACAAATATCTTTTACAAGTGTGATCATACATATGATATGTCTGTTACAGCTAAAAGTATACCTATTACGTAAACATAATTATGTTTTATTTTCTAAAAAACCACAACAGTTCATAAGACTTGCTCGAATATCGACCCGAAATGAACATCCAATCGGTATTATATGAAAGTATATATAAGTATGGCTTGATATATATGTATATAAATGTATAAGTATGAAATACAGTGTAAATATTTTACCATTTCACTACGTAGTGGAAAAAAGCCGTTTCTGTCTATTTCTCGGTTTGTATGCTCTACTCTCAAAAAATATATAGGATATTAACACCGTTTTCGGCTGAGGAAGGCCTTCATATTTAATTAGTACCAGCTTTGTGTTAAGTTACCATTTTGTTACGATATCTACGAATTAGTCGAGAACTATCGAGTGGGGATTTTTCTGTCCCTTTTTTTTTCGCCGCACTGATCTTAAAAACATGTAAGAGACTTAGATGTAGCGACCACCAAGAAATAGGATGATTCAACCCTTTTATCTTCCGACTGCTGCACACGGGTCTCCTCTCTGAATGACAAGGGGTGAGGTCATAGTCTAGTGTTATTGT
>DWME01004697.1:0-15954 GCA_018244795.1 Parelbella ahira ahira | reverse complement strand
GGGAAGCGTTGTGCACGCCACGTACCCTCAGTAGCGATTAGCGGCAGCGGCTAAGGTGGACGTATTCAGACCTTGCCCAAAATTATGGCGTTATTTAAAATATCCCTTCTTTGTTTTGAAAGCAGCAAATTTTTTAAAGAAGATATTTTTAGACGGAATAATCGAGCTTCATTACGTGCATTTGCCATACGCGATCACTACAAAAACTATTTCGTAAATAATCCAATAGAATAGACATATAATAAATATAAATACAAAACTTGTCAACTTATTACATTACATATTGGCATCTATGTTTTTAAGTTTTTATTTATATGGTAGGCGATTAAAATTAAAGTTACCATTAAATTGTGGAAAACATAGTGTATTTTTTTCCCACAACCTTATAATAACATTTTTATATTTATGTTATGGATGTTTCGACATCCATATTGGTGGTCGATTCATAACTTCTGTGATAAAAGCCTCTGTGTTCATAATCGCTACAAAAATCGTCTAAAATATTTTATTCTTTACTTCGCTACTAAATACGTCACTCACACGCCGCTGTCTGTGCCGCTCTGTCTCGTGGCATCGCGCCTGTTCGCTTATACGTTTGTTCCCGCCGCTCCTTAAATCTCGTGCCGCTGTAGCGATTCGCTCGGAAAAAAACCGCGCGCGGTTTCGCTCTGAGCGGTAACTCGTGGCGTGCTTCATACATCTGTATGATTTTGATTTTATCGCCCGCCGCCCCGCTCTAAGCTGCCGCTCACAGCGGCAAGGTTGTGAACAGGCCGTTATTTCACCACTTTTCTCGAATGACAATAGTAAACTCTAGGATTGGTAAACAATCCACGAATAGGAAGACAATATTTGACATTCATCTAATTTGATGTGAACTATCCCGCGCAAATTTTAATGATACATTTATTTCATACATGATCATCAAGATTTTAACGATCCTCCCTCAGTCCTTACAACACCAACGTCAGTCTTTTCTCATACACTTTCTCTTTTCTAAAACTATCATACTTTTCAATGCACTGGCTACTATGTACCTGAACTCTTGGAATTTATTTATGGACAGTCTATACACATTTGTCTGTCCGTCTGTCAGTTCAAACATGAGAATTATATATGTATCTTTGTGTAAGATCATTTTAGTCCTTTCTGCTGATGCATTTTCTGTTTGACTGATATTTTGACTGAAAACAAAACATTACTCATTTATAATAAAAAATTGTGGTTCGCGCAATTGAGGGTATTTGCCCGTGATCACCATGGGCAAATACCCTTGGGCAGGCAGGTTGGGTAAATGTAGAGTAAGATGCCCTTCAGCTAGGTGGAGTGACTATATACGCAAAGTGGCTGGCAGCAGTTGGATTAAAAAAGCTGAAGACCGAACTCAGTGGCAGGCTATTCGAGAAGCCAATGGCTATCAGTGGATGGGTGTAGGCTGATGATGATAAAGAATACTGAAACTATTGAATACATATTCACAGTTAAGTCACAGTGCTGTATTTTGTGTTTATATTGTTTTGTTTTTTACTGTTCTAACTAGAACCACTATTGTAGCTCAGTATATATTCCTCTTTCTCGGTTTTTATTTTCAAAAATGAATTTGAGAAATCATATAACTACTTACCACAGAGAAACATCAATCTTCCATTGCATGCCAATGACTCCAGGTTTTATTCGCAGATGTCTTGGAATATTTAAATATATCTCATCCATACATAATAATGCTGTTAGTTCTGATATGCAGTCTTGAGAGAATCTGCAAAGTGGAATAATACAAAAATTAGTTGTTGTCACCATCAACCCTTTCACTGATATGCATGGATTTCTTCTCAGTGTGAGAAGGTTTAAGTCTATAATCTACCACATTAACTTATCATATAGAATAAAATTGATATTTAGTTACCTGAAAGGACCAGGTAAAATGTTCCTTTAAGAAATGACCACATACTATAACAGCTTTAATAGATGTGGCAAAGGAAATTTACCAAGTTAGTAAGGTAGTTACATTTTGATGTACAAAAAGTGTTCTATTTTAACAATTTTGAATAAATGATATTTGAATTAGAATTTGAACCAGAACTGTAGGAAATATAAATTCTTAGTCTCTACCCACCATATTGGAAATAGGTGTTACAATAGGCACATATGCATATTATTTAAATGAAGCTATATTCAACTTGATAACCAATGTGATACTGAAGTAAGATTTAATATAATATATGCAAAATATTATCATTATGAACACATCTCTAATTCCACCGTTTGATATAAAATGTCTACTCTCAATCTGAGGAGTGAGTGATGGACGCTAGCCCATATGAATCATCACAATGTTACAAGCACTCAGACAGTTCAAGCAATATTTACAATCATTTTAATCCAAGACCACAACATCCAATACAATATCCACGACCAGAACATCATGAATTCAAATACACATTAAAATTCCAAGTGCCATCAAATCTTACCGCAAACTCTCCAGAAATGTTCTCACATCAACCTGATTCCAAGACTCTTTACTGGCAGATCTTAACCTTGCAACATGTCTCACTACAGATCGAACAGCAGAAAACTTGTCTGCATTCATTAAACTGGATGTTCGGCTATCTGGTTTACCTTCCAACTCTTTAAGAGCAACTGGAATGAAAAATGTAACATAAAAAAGTACCATCACACCTGTAATCTCCGAAGGGGTAGACAGAGAAGTTTAATACAGTGCTATGTTACACCAGCTATGTTTATATCCCACAGTGTAATAGATTATAGATGGTAAGTGTACACTGGGCACAGATACCTACACACTTCGAAACACTACTAGAAAATCCAAGTACAAATAGGATCTTTACACAATGTTATTCCTATGCTATAGATAAATATCTCAATTCATAAGTACTTGACGTACTTCTTCCACAGTAGTTTTTATAAAATATAGATAAGCATAAAGCTGAATGTTAACAACTAAAGATACTCCTAGTAATATTGTACTTACGTGCAACAAAGGGTTTAATTTCCTTTTTCTGTATTTCCGGTGTCACTAAAGACACGGTCAACCATTGAGCTGGACTTTCAGTTAGTAATTCTAATTGTTGGGACATTTTTGCTACGATAAGAAATTCAATTTTAACTTACAACATCGAGATTGAGATTTAGTAAACAAATGTCAATAAAAGTTTTTTGACATTATTGCAATACACTGTCACTGTTTTTATTGTTATGGCAGCAATGACACTCACGAAATAGTGCATCACAGCTATCCACTTTGTAAATTTTTAAATACCTACAGTCTAATAATTTATTTGAATTAAATATTAATACCATATTTAATGTTTTCAATTTGCAATTCTCACTATTATTATTAAGTGTGAATTTGTGCTTGGTATGTGACAATAGCCAACTTTTTATATTAAATTAACAATATACAATCTCTGCAATTTATAAATTTACATGATTTACAAACGTTTCATGTTTTTATTTGTTATATAATCAACTTGTTAATACGTATTTTAATTTAATAAAGTACTATATTATCAATGATCGTTATTATATTATCTGTTACAGTTTGACATATATTTGTTAATCTGTGGCAGACCAAACATTCATGGCCGGCGGTTTCCTTGCGTCATTGTTCCTACGCTTTTTGCATTTACATTGAGTAAATGAATAATTTTTGGCGGTTGCTTACTTCGTTTGGATTTGATCGAGTTTGCGAATGATATATGTTAAGCCAATAGTGTTCTAAGTTTTAAACTGTGGAAGTAAATTAAAATGGCGACAGTACAGGGCCCTGGTGGCAAGCCGTGGTCGAGACCCGGCATGCAGCATCAGAATAGTCAAAACAATTCCAGTCTAACTCTACACAGGACAATAAACCTGTACCCGCTAACTAATTACACATTTGGTACTAAAGAACCGCTGTTTGAGAAAGATGCGTCTGTCCCTGCTAGGTTTCAGAGAATGAGGGAGGAATTCTCGAAAATTGGCATGAGGAGGTTAGTTCGGTTTAATGTTTTTTATATG
This sequence comes from Parelbella ahira ahira, assembly GCA_018244795.1. Classification (NCBI taxonomy): domain Eukaryota; kingdom Metazoa; phylum Arthropoda; class Insecta; order Lepidoptera; family Hesperiidae; genus Parelbella; species Parelbella ahira. Next base: position 11,937 of record DWME01004697.1, on the reverse strand, counting down.
ATATAACATCTGTCTCGGGCCGAAGAACGATGAACATCACACTTATATTTCCCTGAAGGAGTGTTATATATATATGTACCGCCAAGTAGTAGGGGGTGTGCCTATTGCTATATGCCGGGCACAAATTCAGACTCCAAACTTCTACTGGGATTTAAATTCAGACTCCAAACTTCTACTGGGATTTTAATTCACAATAATTCAATAACGCTTTGCTTGAACTGGAAATCAAACCCAAGTTATCTTGATTATTAGCTGTGCTTGTCACCACTAAACAAACAAGACGGTTTAATATTTGCTCTTTGTAAACCCCAAGCTTAGAACTTATTAAATGATTGCTGTCTATATATATGTTTGTGGAATAGCATTTACACTCTATCTCTTGAATTATTGTAGACTTGCATCTATCAGGTCCAATCTTACAAAAATGGTTTCTGTTTATAACCATATGTTTTTCATGATTTGCATGGTTCTGTATAATTCCCTGTATTACTCCGCCGTAGACGGTCCCAAGCCCGGTTGAGAAAGGAGGAGGGTTGGCTGTGAAGAGCGTATACCCTTGAACATCTTGGGAATAGAAAACAGCTGTAAAAATACGCCCACGCCGAACAGAGAGCGGCGGTTAATTAACTCTCTCAAATTTGGTTACGAGGACCTTGGGGACTAAATACCCCCAGAACAGATCGACGTAGAAGGTAATGGGAACCCACTACGCTTATCTCCCACGAGAACTCTATGGAAAAAGTCAATAGAAAGGAATCTCGCATGTCGGACAATCCGGCTGACCCCCGGCGCTCATCGGTTACCGGGTCGATGAGTGTGAAATGTGCTACCGAAGACCTCTCGGGAGTGAATCATCAGGCTTCCGAGACGGTTAATATTACTGAAGATAAAAAACCATCTCTAAGGCCGAAACACCGAATTGGAACCTGGAATGTCAGAGGCTTACTGAATCCAGAAAAACTCCCGGTAATAGAGAAGGAAATGCGGGAATACAACCTTGAGATCCTTGGAATCTGTGAAACCCACATTAGGGAGGCTGGCCACTTTAAGACAACAAACGGCAACTTATTGTTCTTTTCAGGCCACAGTTCGGAGAGTAGGAATGGCGTGGGAATATTGGTATCCCAGAAGCTTTCGCAGTTCGTTACGGGCTACAATACTGTAAATGACAGAATAATTACCATTCGCATTAACTGCACACCTGTCCCTCTAAACATCGTACAGATATACGCACCCACTGCGCAGTCGTCTCAAGAGGACATTGAGGATTTCTATGGGAATCTCCAAACCACTCTAGAGAACATCTCCAAACGCGAACTTTTAATCGTACAGGGTGACTGGAACGCAAAAGTAGGAGATACCAAACAGGATGATCACCTACGCGATATAATCGGGAGGCACGGTCTTGGAGTCCGTAATGAAAGGGGTGAAAAGTTTATAGATTTCTGCGTAAGTCATAGTTTGGCAATAGCTAATACATTCTTTGAACATCACAAACGGAGGCTCTATACATGGGTATCACCTGGTGATCGCTATCGAAATCAAATTGATTACATCACTATAGCAAGCCGTTGGAGATCCTCTATCACTAACGCGAGAACTTACCCAGGCGCGGACTGCGGGACTGACCACCAACTACTTGTGGCTGACCTACGAATTCGGCTCAAATCGAGTCGCAAAAGACCAAAGCGTGTTGTAAGGCTAGCAGTATCTGAATACGAACACTTCCAGAAGATCACTGAGCCCAAGCTGGCTGTTTGTTATGGAATGAACCCAGAAGAACAGTGGAAACATATCAAAACTAGCCTCGATGAAGCTCTGGACTCAATTGTCACGAAACCTAGCGCAAGGAAGGAATGGATATCGGATGAGACATGGTCTAATATAGAACGGAGGAAGGAACTAAAGAAGGGACTGAAAGCTGATAATTTTAAAGAGGAATATTCAGAACTGACAAGAGCAATCCAAAAGCAATGTCGTAAAGACAAGAACATCTATCTGGAGAACATCTGTAAGGAAATTGAAACGCACGCAAAGAAATATCAAACCGCTGATCTCTTCAAGAAAGTCAAGCAGATTACTCGAAAGTTCAAGCCATTATCTTGGGCAATCGATGACAAAGACGGTAATCCAATTCACGACATTGCCAAAGTCACCGAGAGATGGAGAGAATACTGTGAGGACCTTTATAAAGATCAGAACAATCAGCACGCCACTACGCATACCAGCGAGCCACTATACGATTTGGAACCCAACATACTCCGCTCGGAAATAGAATCTGCTATTCGCAAACTTAAAAGAAACAAGGCCCCTGGGCCAGATCGAATTACAGCAGAAGCATTAAAAGCTTTAGGCCCAAATGGTATAACTAGCCTGCACAACCTCTGCAACGAGATCTGGCAAACCGGACGATGGCCGAAGGATTGGGTACAGTCGTCAATATTGCCCTTACACAAAAAAGGATCCGTCCGCTGCTGTGGTAATTACAGAACGATAGCATTAATTTCTCATGCTAGTAAAATTCTGCTTTACATAATCAACTCAAGATTGAACGCGTTTCTGAGTTGGCAGATACCACAAGAGCAGGCAGGTTTTGTCAGGGGCAAGGGCACACGGGAACAAATCCTGAACCTCCGGATTCTGATTGAGAAATGCTACGAACACAATATACCAACTTTCGTGTGTTTTGTGGATTATCAGAAAGCTTTCGATTGCGTTCAATGGTCCAAACTATGGGCAGTCCTTGCTGAGGCTGGTGTTCCCTACCACCTGGTTAGGTTGATCCGAAATCTTTACGAAACCGGATACGGCACCGTAACCCTTGGAGAAGTGACGTCAAATCAATTCCAATGCCAAAAAGGAGTCCGTCAAGGATGTGTGATATCTCCCCTGCTCTACAACATCTACGGTGAACACATAATGCGCCGAGCTCTAGATGGCTGGGAAGGCGGCATCAGAATAGGAGGGAAAAAGATATCAAATCTTCGTTACGCGGACGACACTACGATTCTTGCATCATCCGAGGTTGAAATGGCGGCACTAATTGATCGACTGGAGAAAATTAGTCGAAGCAGTCAGTCTCGCGATAAACAAAAACAAGACTAAACTGATGGTAGTTGATAGTTCTGCAGCTGTTCTGCGCACAAATCTGCTGAAGAGTTATGAAAACGTCAAGCAATTTCAATATCTTGGGTCCGTGATCACGAAGAAGGGCGGGCGGCAGTGAGCCAGAAATACGGAGACGCATTGGCATGGCCACATCAGCGATGACTCAGCTTGGCAAGGTATGGAAAGACAGGAACATCTCCAATAAGACAAAGGTCTACCTGGTCCGCACACTTGTCTTATCCATCTTTCTATACGGCTCGGAGTCGTGGACCATAAAAGCTGCCGACAGGCAAAGAATTGACGCCCTCGAAATGTGGTGTTGGCGACGACTACTGAGGATTCCTTGGACAGCGCACCACACAAATATCTCAGTCCTTAAAGAGTTAAAGATAGAAAAACAACAGCGATTATCTTCCATTTATCTGCAGAGTGTGGTACACTGCTTTGGTCACATTGCTTGCAGAAATGATGCCAACTTGGAGCGACTGATAGTGACAGGAAAGGTGGAGGGGAAAAGACCCAGCGGCCGATGTCCTAACAGATGGTCAGATCAGATCTCTGAACTACTGGAGATACCCATCAGCACCGCTCTACACCAAGCTGTGGACCGTAACATGTGGAGACGGGCTGTTGACAATTTAAAGAGTCACGATCCTTCAGCAGTGAGGAAACGAAGAAGAAGAGAAAAACAATAATATGCTTCTTCTATGTTAATGAATTTTGAAAATTTTGAGTCCTTTAAGCTCCTCATAGAGTCATCAGTTGAGGTAGTGTCAATGATGAATAACTATTAATGTGGCGAGAGTAACAATTGATAAGGGCACAACACATAGTGATGTTCCGATACCCACAAGGTTTCAATTAGCAACCTAATTATATTTCATTCCTACCGATATGAGTGAGTGACTCACTCACTCATGATATAAGTACTCATAAAATACATATTAGTACTTATATTGATACTCTTAAGATTTTTTAAGGGTTCTTAATTTTTATATTGTTAGTGTATATGTAACAATAGCCACATTTATAATTAATTCAAAGTATATAGAAGTATTAAGTGAATCACCACTTGATCGTAAGATCACGCCTGTAATCCCCGAAGAGGTAGGCAGAGAAATGTAGTACACTTGCATGTTTCACCAGTTACATTAAGTCCTATGGAATATGTGGTGAACCTAATTCCATACATCGAGCACAAATGTAGACTCTGCCGAGTCACTACTAGAAATTTAAAATTAGAAAAATCTGATAGTATCCAGCATGAGATTTGAACCCAGGACCTCCCGATCGGTAGTCGCGCTTGCAACTACTCGACCAATGAGGCAGTCATCTGTTACTTAATGTAAAGTTGTAATAATAAACAAACATCTATGCCACATGCAGATTAACCAAAAGCAGTAATTGCTCTAAGTACTTTCAGGACAATCTGTTCATTCCTAATGTTATTTCTACTCTACTCATAAAATGCAAAGTTATGATCCTGTCAAAATTGAACCCACTAACAACATGTTATATAATTTTAACTTTTTGTGAAGTTCCTATACTTAAAACAAGGTGGAGTTTACAAACATTATTACCCACCTATTACAATCAATTGTTACTAGAGTAGCTTGCCCTTTCATAGAATCTGCGACGTCCTTTACGACTTCCATAATGGCGTAGGAAGGTTTGGGTGAATTTACGTATAGGATCAAAACGTTGGTCTTGGTTCTTAAAAGCTTTTTAAAGTCTTTCATATCCTCAATGTTGGTGACTACAGCAGTTTTCGGCTTCTTTACTTGCACCGACTGCTGGACGCCAAGCAATACGAACAAGATTGTCTGGAAAATTTACAAAAACAACTATATGTATGTTTGATTCCTCTAGAAAAAATACTCTAGTATTTAAAAAAACGCAACAGTAAACTCACTAATGGTTATTGCGTCTGAAAATCTACTGAAAACTTGAGCCGGGTCGAACTTACCATCCATAGCAGGTCACGTCGTAGTCTCGCCATTTTTCCTATTAACCACTAACTAAAACATAAATATAACTTAAAACAAATTACCACATAACTAAGGATTGTTATAACAGTTATTTTTTTTATAGTATTAAGGAATAATTTGAGTCGGCGGTTTAATACGCACTAAGACACAATACCATAACGATTGGCAATGGCATTGATTTGAGTGAAGGAAGAAAATGACTATGAACTTCATTTGCCCCTGTCGAAATGAGGCAAAGAATGTCACTATAAGTCCACTGTGATATAATTGGTGACAAAGCTTATAGTGGTTAAAGAGGTTTTGTCTCAGATATTTTGAAACTAAGTTACTTTATGTTACCCAAGTTAATATTTCGGATGGTACCTATAAAATTCGTACGATATAAAGAACACTTTTAACTATGGTGGGTTAAAGTTAAATCAAAGCTATTGGGTAATAATAAGCTGCGTAAGCTGATAATAGACATAATAAGCTTATGACATTATTGATATCTGTTAGTTATAATCAGGAGCCAAAAATAAGGAACGGTTGTTTTATACTGAACAAATATTTTAATAATGATGGCGGATATGTCACGTCATTCATCACATGTGTGCATAAAAAGGCGCTTTTGTTAATATGATTAACAGTTTTATTGCAATAATGAATTGTGAAGAAACGCACATATTTGCATACAAACAAACAAGCAAACATTTAGGTAAAGGTAACATAAAGCGTGTAAAAAAGTGATGTAAAAGACGTCGTTTTTTGTTCTAAGTGTCATTCAACATCCTCACCTGACTTATGAGTTCTGACGAGTTCTAATGTTTTTCACCTAGAAACTATTGCGCCAGGATTTCAGATATGTATTTATAATTTACTGGCACCAGGTGTAAACCATCTCGTTAACATTTGAAAGAAATATGAGTACTTACTTACCCTCTCATTGCTAGATCATTAAATAACGTAACTTCACGCCTTTAATCTGTGAAGGAGTAGGCTGTAGAGGAGTGTAGTACACTCCCTCGTCAAATAAAACTGTGTTCAAACGTTAAAGACTTGCGTATTTAATCATCCTATTCCGTTAAAAAATTTTAATGTCCACAAGGGCGCTCATTACGTCAGGTCTGTCCTTTTTTTGTTGCATAAGCTTACAAACAGGCAAACTGGCCACCTGATTAGTTGTCCTGTCCAGCATTGAACTAAGACAGGCTGATGATGTGACGCGTGTATTCAATACAAAGTAGTTAAATACTAAACTAATATTTATATCTGTCTACACCGTTATCTGATTCCTGGGCGGTGTGGGGTGCATCTCGCCGGGTGGTGCCGATCGACGCAGCCCGAACGTTCAGAACTGGGATTTCGCAAGGTGGCCTTTGATTTGTAAGTTGCTAGGAGGGGCAGAGTGGAGCTTTGCGACCCATATTGAAATACTAATTGGATGCGAACCCGATATTGTAATGGACGATGATAAAATGGATATGTAGAGGTATGTGTGCGTGCGTGCGTAAGTGCGTGCCTGTGTGCGTGCCTGCGTGCGTGCGGGCGTGCCTATGTGCGTGCCTGTGTGCGTGCCTGTGTACGTGCGTGGTACGACAAAATGGTAAGCCGTTTTGGTCTTCATATTTACCACTAGGTAGCTCTCAGGTATGGGCTGGTTGGTTTCAAAAAGAAAACAGGGACGTGATTCTATACGGAAATGTAATTTATGAAGTAGGTATATTAGTACAGTAATTATCATCATTAAGTGAATATCTAAAGGAATTTTTATTTCTGCCTCCATTGTTCTAATCTCTGATTCTCTGCTGCCTACGAACACTAAACTACTGCCTGTGTTTTACCTCTGATAGGAACGAACATTGATATGTTTTCTAACCCTAATAATAACACCTTGACGCTATTTCTCTAACGTAACACATTTTCCCGCTTTACGGGACCTAATAAGTATAAGTAGTATTCAACATTTCTTTCTTTAACTACGATTTTTCGTATTTTATTATGTGTTGTATATCAATTCGATAACCTATACAGAGCAAGAGATAATGTCCTTACATTTTTACACAGCTAAGTAGGAGTATGGTAGGTATGCGGTTATCAGTTTTATATGTGAACCATATGATATACCGCAATACATTGTTGGATTTTATGTGTTTCAATTTAATTATTTATTTTAATCTTTTGTGTAGATAACCTTATTTAATATTTTTAGACTTTATCGCATCGACAATGTACAGCTGTAACGGCTCAAATTCATCATCATCGACATCTGAGAGTGGGAGTAGCAGTAGAGCAGATGAGGTGCAGGTCCAGCTGAGGATGTTGCGCAAGCGGCTAGTGCCAACCAGCCTGCGACCACCAATGCCGGAAAGCCCAGAGTACGCATGAAGTGGAACTACGATATAAATTTATTCATCATGCGTACATACTTAGAAGTTACAAAGCTAGAAACAGATAGGACAATGTATTGTAAGAAGCTATATGCCCAATTTAAAGTTAGATATCCGCATTTAAAAGTTTCCGCCGAACGCATTGCTGATCAAAGAAGAGTCATTATTAGAAATAATTTTTTGACAGATAAAGTTATTGTGGATAATAGAAAAGATATTTCTGAACAGTTAAATCAGGAACAACCATTACCTACAATCACTCATACACCTTCCATTCATCCACCAATCACACACAATAGTCTGTCGCCTCAACCAAGCCATCTTTCAAACCAAAACACACTTTCTACAAATCCTATAACAAAAGAGATACTGTCAACACTAACGTCTGATGCATCCACTCAAACTCTGATATTGCATAACACACACTGCACAACAAATCAAACTCTAGATCAAACGGCTAAGTACGCAAATTTTAATATACAGAACCTTTTACATAAAATAGATACTACATTAACATTATATACGGGCACAGACCCTACAGCTCGTCCGAAACTCCCTAGATTGAAAGAAAGTAAAAAATTGTACCATTTAGTAGACATTTTTAATAAAGAAATATTATATAAATATTATACAATTGATACAGATATAACAAAACTTCATACTTCAAACTTCAACTTCATCTATTGTAGTGCTCTAGTTGTTAGTGAAAATTTAGGTTACAAAATTAGACGAGTACAGCAAACTAACACGAACAAAAATAGTAAAGCGAATACTCCGGCGTGGCAAATTAGAATCGAAAATGACATCTAAGAATTGAGAGCAAGTATAGGTAGAGTAACGCAATACATTAACAACAATAGATCAAAAAAATTACTAAAACATGTCGATAATATCTTTAAAGCAACAAAAGTTCACTCATCACATGAAAAGGATAACATTAGGCCAGAACAGTACCTGGACACGCTTAAGCAAAAATTAGCACTTAAATCACAAATATTAAAAATATCGACCCATTTGTCATTCCACTGTTGGAATACGGGTCTCCTCTCATATTGAGAGGGTTAAGACTTAAGGCCTGTGCGGGTGTGCGGCGCTGTGCGGGTAGTCGGTGTGTCACCAAACTTAATTTTCTGAACAATTGACAACATTAAATAATTTTAAACGGTCCTTTCTATTTTTTTACCCAAACGTAGATTCGTAATTATGGAATCTCAATATTTAAAAGTTTATTTTTTTAATTTAAATTAACATATTTACTGTAAACTGCTTTTCCGGGCAGGACGACATCTGCCAGGTCCGCTAGTTTTTAATATTTATGTGTCAGATCGTTATTTAATATGAAGGATACTGAAAGTAACAACTATACAAAGTTTACTCCTTTTTTAAAACGGAATATTTACGTAACACGTAACATTACGGCTGAATCTTTCCTAAGAAGTAGGTAGAGCAGTATAGTACACCCACGTTTCACCAGTTACGCTATACTTTCAATCATGCAACAGGTGGTGAGCCTATTACTTTATACTGGATATTATAATTCAGAATCCATGCCAATACTAGGAAATTCAGTTTGGAAAACCCTAAAGTGCTCCACCCGGAAATTGAACCCAGAACCTCTAGATCAACAGACGCTCTTGCAACCACTAGTCCAACGAGACAGTGAAATTGTATGCATAATTAAGAATGAAGTGAATAACACAGCCTATTCAGATAGAATTCCCTTAGTTGATTGAGATTTTTCGAACCTTATATCAAAGCGAGCAAAACTAAACAGGCCAACTATTCTGTAATAGACTACCTTATTTTGTTATTTCTTAACCATGAACGCCTTAGGACAAAGCTAAGCTGAGTCACTTCAATATATTAATTTGAAAATCACCAAAGTTTACTTTAAGTTTTTAATCACTTCCAGCTTGGTACAGACATAGTGCGTGAAACCTATAAACTTTAATTATAGCTTCGCAATTCGTGTTTGAACTACTACCCAAATAGTTATTAACAAAGCGTTCCAAGCTATTGAATAGAAATGTCTAATTTGTTAGTTATGACTAACAAATTAGTAGATACATATGAAGGGAATCATCATCTCAGTCTGCTGCTGGACATAGGCCAGCAGAAACTCCCTATTAATAAAGGGGATATATACGTGAAAATAATAAAAATAATATTTTTTCATAACTCGACATGTTACAAGAAAAAGAAAAGTAAGTGGGGAATTACATCTTATATTAAAAATAAAACATGTAACATTTTCACACAACATTTATTTCAAGAAGAAAATGTCATTGATTATATTATATTACGGAATTTCGTCTCCTAACCTAAACAATTATAAAATATGAAAAAATGCAGAAATCAATTTAAAGTAAGAAACTACTTTATATATGTTCTTATACATATTTGTATGGGAATATACATACATACATATACACACACATACACGTGCATGCACGCACATATACATATATGTATGTAGGTAGGTACATTTATCAATAAATCAATCAATAAATAATATCAATATCAATCAATCAATCAATCAATAAAAAATCAATAATAAACAACAAATTAACACTATTTTACGCTAACTTTAAAGTTTACAATTTTAAGCATGCATTTATTACGAGCAAAGAAAAGATGTGAAAAAATGACAAGACGATGTATGTATGACGCGAGGGGCTGGAGCCAAGCGCGTGAGCCGGACATACTATCCTACACGGCTCCGACCACCGTATCTGACCATGGAACGAGTAGTATCTGTTAAATGTAGTATAAATCAAGAAACTTATTACGTACCACAGAGTGATACGTTTATTGTAATTCTATATTAAACATTAACACGCCTTAAACCTTAAACTTTGTAACTTCCCAAACGATCAAGTGCCCTTACAAATTACACTACTTATTAATGAAAAGTACACTTATAAAGAAGATCTTGTATATAACATCGATCGTCCTCGGCAATCTGTTTACTTTGGGTGCCATTAAACTTGTAGCATACGGTCGCTCAGCTACTCTTACTGGCAGTAAGCTTATGACGGACAGAACAAGACACGGGTAGACAATGACAATGGATCGTCTGGGAAACGCTGAAGCAGTGTGTTCGAAATGTACTTAGCGCCGCTTACAATCCATTTCTTACATCCTAATAGATCGCATGCTGATCTATAACTCTTTTGGCTCCACGCGCACCGTGCATGCTCCTTAATTTACAATAATAATGCCTTACTTGCTACGTAGGAGATTATATTGAATAAACGATACGATATCATTGCAATAATCCCAAGTAACTTGTTCACGGTGAGAGTCACGGTGAGAGTCACGGCGAACGCGCACAACGTTAATGTCGGATCTGCACCTGTCACTGGCACCGTAAGTAACTTGAAAAGTAGGATAGTCATTTCAGCAAATACGAGTAATTACTCAGAAAATTAATATAATAATCATAATTATAATAATAAAATTAATAATAATAATTTATTTCAGATATATTAATCCATATCTTGTTAGTAAACGTTAGTAACAATTTTTCTAATGGCTATGTTAGTTATGTTAGTATGTGATCAGCCCATAGACAACAGAAATAAATTACATTCGTCGCAATCCGATGGCGAGTTCGATCCAGTGCCTCTGAAACACTAAGTTATTTGTTGTAAAGAAACTTACAAAAAATAACTTATTAACTAATTGTAAGTATAACAGAAAAGAATAAGAGAATGAGATTAAGAAAATTCTATTTCGAGTCTACTAGAATGGTGGGGGTAATATTAACTTAAATAAAAATACATCAATATTATGCCTACAGTTGGGTAACGAATGAACAATCCATAGGTTACTGTAGGGATAATAATGTTGTAACATTGTAACTAAACACGTAAACTTAAAATCTATTAAATATCATGGTATTAACAATTGTTCTACGTATTATGACACTAATTCTGTTTATGATTCTTATATTAACTTAAAAATAAAATCAATTGTTACAAAAAAGAAAAAAAGTATGAAAGTACCTAAAATTAAAATTATACAACTTTACGCAATTTTTTGTATTGCGAAGATGTTGCTAGCAAATTGTTGGTCAATGTTGCAAGTATCCGGATTAAATCTGACATTTGTTTTAGCTAAATCAAAAACATCGATGTTACAATAATAATGGTTAGTTAGAAATGAAGTATATGTTAAGACTATCACATTGATGAAACCACTAAAGGAGTGGTGGAGTTCTGGTAGCGGGGGATATTAGTCTGCAATGTCAAGAATAAGACTAAAGATAAAAGAAACGACGTTAAACAACCAAACTGGTTGGTTATGTTGCGAAAACTAAATGTGGTGCCACTTTCAAACCCACTTTGGTAGGACAAACATCGACGATCGTATCATCATCGTTATCAGCCCACCCCCGTCCACTGCTGGACATAGGCCTCTCCAATGGCACGCCACTGAGCTCGATCTTCAGCTCTTCGCATCCAACCACT
>DWME01004696.1:0-15955 GCA_018244795.1 Parelbella ahira ahira | reverse complement strand
GAGGTGCGCGCCATGGATTCGAACCCAGGACCCCCGGAATGAGAGGCTGAATTCTTAACCACTAGGCTACCACTGCAGTGTTGAATGCCAATGTCTAATGTCGATGTTTTGGTGACACGGGGCCTGTGCATTCAGAATGTTGTGCCACTAAATCATTTTATACATAGACATAAAGAAAATCACTATACTGATTGAACCACAATATTGCAAGTCATTGATATATTTTGAATTTTATTTTCCTATACTTTGTTAATATATTGTTACTAAGCCAATTGGAAACCAAAAAAGAAAGGAAAAAATGATTTTCACTAAGGAATCTACTAATAAGACAATTGAAAAGTCAGATTGTACAGAAAATATTTCATGAAAGAAGGCGAAAATAAAAGACATTATAGTATACACAACACACCTTGTATAGTGGGAGTTGTAAACGGAATATGATATAGGTAACATAAAAAACTAGAACACAATAAACGAGAAGGTACTGTTTTGAATGAAACAAACCGAATGGAAACCTTAAATTATTCGTCGCGAAATTAACGCTCCACCGCTGACGAATATGGCGCTGTAAATCGTATCGGCGCGGTGGAGTTTATTTGAGATATTAGGGAATGGCGGGCGCCTAGCTACTCGCACGTGTTATCGATTTAAAGCTAGTGTAATGACATTTTACATTAATGTGGTTCGTTTGTGGGTTGGATCGGCGTGATAAATCGTTCTTATAGTTATGTTTAGTTATTGTATGTGTAATGGAATGTTTAATTTCAAAAGGCTCAAAATTTATTATACCACGATTATGCGGTATCGCACAATATGTATTAATAACGTCAGAATAACCTTCGTGACGTACTTTGTGGTTCATCTATCCTTGTAAATTCACATAGTCGAGAAAGTCTGTAATTGTAATTCCTGTCATTCTGAGGGCCAACTCGTGTTCAACACTGGTATGATGTGAAGGTCGATGATGATGATGATTTGTATCTTCTTATTTGGATTTTGCTTTATTTTTTAAAGCACGTGCGTTCCAGTGATCATGACATCTAAATATATGTAAGTAATTGAAAAGTAAAATAATACATATTGTCTATTATAATCATTAACGGTTAATTTTATACAAATAACTATATTTTTTGATATTTAAAGTTAACATTTAATAATAGTTGTCGTACATTGCTTAAAATGATAAGTGGCTTGTTTGTAAAATTTTATTATTTACATTTAAAAGGATATAAAATGTGTTAGACATATGTAGGAACACTAGTTACAGTGTGTTGGTAGGCTTTAATTAAAATTTTAATGTTTCTCAAACCGTGGCACGAACTTGTTAAATTTTTAGCAGTTTCTGTTTGCGCCGGCTGGGAGTTACGTTGTTACGACACATGAAGTATTTAAATGGGTTGTAATTCGAGATTTTTTAATTGCGTGTGTGTAACAAAGTTTTTTACGACTATGCACCCTATTCGAGACATTTATTAGGCGTTATTTATGTTATTTTACGTGCAGTTATTGTTTCACGATCATAAGTCATCTAATAAATGAAATAAAAAAATACTATTTCGTTTAATTGTTTTCAACTTTTTCGTTATTAAAAAAAATTTCATGTAATTAAATGATGCAATTTTCATTACGTCTGGTATTATCCGGAATTTTGTTATTTTTGTCTATTTAATATGTTAAGAAAAGTTACAAAGCGATTTTGTTTTTATTGTACAGGGAGTTCATAGGATTTTACTAGCGTTTTTAGTGTTTTAATTTTACTTAAACATCTCAGTATCTTTTATCGGTTATATTGAGGCTTTGTATAGCTTTCAATTTGTCGTTATTTACTTTGGGGTCCAGTCAGCCACGGTGTTTATTCTTGAAAAAAAATTTCAAAAATGGAAGTGAACAAAAATGACGGATAATTTTGATTTTTCTATGGCCTCGAAAACATTTATACTTAGACAATAATAACCAAACCGCGTGAGAAAAAGAACGTTGTTTTAAAAACGGACTCTTGTAGCTACATAATAAAATTAATTTGAAATTGTATATCTAAGCAGAATGTAAAATTATAATCTGTACAATAGCTCGCATTAAAAATCCGCTATTTCATACGTAAAGATTTGATAATGTCGATGTGAGCAAAATTTCATATTTTAATCTATTTGATCTATTGATTGATTATTTGATTGATTTGATGATTTGATGATTATAAAAACAATTATAATCGTCGATAACCACAGCTCGTTTTGATAGATTTGGTTATCGAGAGTATTGATCAACTAAATATTTTTTCCATTTCGTCGTGTTGTAATAAGAAAAAGTACGTGTATTTTTTCCAACCGAATATTGTTGGTCTTTTCCATCTATTTTCCTTGAGCAATTTTCACTTTATATCCAACATTATCGTGTTCTTCCTGTCAAATAATGAAGGAAACGATAAAAAAGGAGCTGCCGCGATAAGGGGGGCCCTAACAGGATAGTGATGACAGTGGAATTAATTTTCTGCGCATAAAATATTAGCGGGAGATCTCGTAATTTGCATGGAACTGCTCTCATAATACGAGCATAGATAATTTATATGTATGTATGTATGGGTTTGTATAGTTTTCATCTCAGTGCAGTCTGGTAGATTAAAGAAGTCACTGGTAGTATTGGAACGCAAAAAAAAAATAATAATAATTGATTGCCTCGTTGGTCGAGTGGGTGCAAGCGCGACTGCCTGTCCAGTCCTGTTCTGAGTTCACATTCCGGGTACTATTGGATTTTCTAATTTAGAATTTTTAGTACTCGTACCTAGTGAATCGGAGTCTGGATCTGTGCTCGGTGTATGGCAATAGTCGCACCACCTATTCCGTTAAACGTAACTGGTGGAACGTGGGAGTGTACTACACTCCTCTGCTTACCCCTTCGGGGATTACAGGCGTGATGATTTCGTTACAAACGTTCTCGTATGAAAACCCTTTGTATCTGACGTGATGACTGTCAATATATAATCCGTTCATCTGATTCTCAATCCTAAATACAGTTTTACTGTTATCCATTTACCCGTGATATTCAACTTCTTCCAAACGTTCCTAATACGGATGATTTAAGACCGCTTAAAAATAATAAAAGTCAGTTTGGCACAGCTCTCTCGAGCGATTTGATTTATAGGTCATAGAGGGCGCCCCCGACGGACGTTATTCATCCGGATGGAGCGACATTGAGAAATTGAGAAACGTAATATAATTATATGTCGCTATGTACTTGTAGAATGAATCCGTGGATACAAAAAACAGTGGATGTAGCGATCCTTATTACGTGGACGTCCATGGATTGGAATACTGTACTTGTGGGATTTAATTAATATGGTGTCGACCTATTGAAGAGTATTGCTGGTTAACTGATTGTGCCTATCCGCCCACCGTTACGACTTCGCCTTTCACTAAAGGACTACCATAAACGCCTATTAATTCAATCACTTTTAGGAAACATTGATCAAATAGAACTAGTTCAACGTCGCGTTCGAAATATCAAAAAAAACAAAGAATTCAAAATCAACTCTGCATTATGTCCCTATGTAACAAGCACTCGTAACTGCATTTTTCAGTTCGCGAAAACTGAACCCGTTCGCGTTCTGAATAAATTAATTATAACTTACTTGGAACCTCTCATCATTAGTGTACGTGAACTTTCCGGAGCTGAGGATGTGCCAGTCGCGTTTCCTGATCCAGGACACTTGCTGCAAATATAAATGGAATATTCGTCATTACTTTTTTATTTGAGCCACTAGACCTCTTAGAAATGCAAATGCAAGTATATACAAAGTATTTTCTTTCTATTGTTTTGGATTTTTTTTTGTACATTTGAATTGAGTAACTTCTCATTACTTTAAATATATTCTTTATCCTTTTTCAAGTTTTGATATATTTTTGTTATTATATTTTCATGTCAAACGCTGTGTCACCATTACTGCCCTACAAGCTATCTTTGATTCGATTGGAAAATTCACGTGCTATTTACATATATAAATATATAATGATATTTTCTACAAACGACGATAACTGTAGATACACAATTATTAATATTCTTGATAGCTTAATATGAATATTAGATACTAAAAACGTTTAAGGCTATATAATTATGTACTTGTACAAATGAGTAAGTAGTGAACTCACCCCTCGCTCGCTCAAATGTCCAACAAGACAGTGCAGGTACGCGGTACCACCCAGTTGAGCAGTTATGTTGCTAACTGAATTATTAGCAGTTACATCTGTTAAGGGTTGCACCCCGCCGCGCCAGCCGCGCGCTCTTGAGGCGCCGTGGTGACCTGAGTTTGATGAAAGAACAATTTAATTACAATACGGATTATTGTTATAGATTAACTAGACGCATAGTTATTTCGTCCGGAACTAGACAGAGCCTGCGCTTTAGCACTAAGATATATGATAAACTGAACGTACAAAATATCATTAAATTTATCATTTATATCATTGCGCAAACTGAATTTTCTAGCTAATTGATATCAATAAAATGTGATATCAAAAAGTGACATCAATAAAATGAATAGAACGTTATTAAAATTAAAAAGTAAATAGAGTGACGTTAATAAAAAGATAAGTTTAAACCCTGAACAAAAATCGAATAATAATTTTCATTATATAAATATGAGCTGAGTGGGAATTAGAAGCCATATTAAAATATTTTGACTTTCAACGTTGAACTAGATCGTTAACAAGCTGGTAAAAATATATTGCAGTCCACAGAACGACTGTTTGGGAGGAAATTCAATTTAAAACCGGAAATACGGGAATTTTCACAGCTAACGTTTATCTGTTTGTGTAACAGAGTTTAACTAAACAATATGAATGGACGTAGAAAATATATTTTGCCTAGCGATTAAAATATCTTTTTTAATTTCTTAATACTAGGATACATTTATTGCTAAATATGATTTAAAGATATTATAGGGGATTTCCACCACTATTATATTATTTTATTTTATGAATTATATTTTTTAATAAAATAATTGTAAATATGTTAAATATTTTTAAGATATTGTATGTCGTAAAAGTCCAGTTCCGACATTGATTAATGCTATCACAGTATGGTAACGGGCATATGAAATAAAATACAACGAATCCTAATTTCAAAGTTTAAAAATGACTATCAAAATACAAAAAAATGGCGTCAAAGAGAGTTTTGTATGTATGTATGTAAACTGAATATCCAATCAAGTTCATAGACCACTCGACACTTTTGTGGCAAAAAATAGAGTAAAATTTTTCATTTAATCTCTTTGTGTGATTCGTTAACGGTGAAAAAAGATAAAAATGAGCGAAAGTTTTGGCATTTTTAATGGGATACCCGTCTAACGAGCGATTGGTGAGTATTTGGGGACGCCGTATTCCAGACAATTTAGAGGTATTCTATTCGTATGGCAAGGTTGATAACATGGTCGTGATGGTGTCAAGATATTTGTATCGTTGTAACGACAATGTAATATTTCATCTAACAGATTTTATTACGACTTGTAGTAAGAGTAAATTTTTCCAATGGCGACTTAGAAAGACTAAGAGAGCCATACATTTAAATATATGAAGGTAGAAAACTGACTCATAGAATACCTAATGTTATAAATATAAGAAAAAGAACAAACTAACTTACCGATTTGTGCAACTTGAATATTTTAGAGCGTATGTACTTTGACAACACTGTATTTACTATGAATAGATAATATCTGATTGATGTCTATCCACTCGGATATTCCGCCAGGAAACTTGGTAGCATATTCAAAAAGAGTTCAGGAAAATATTATACATGCTATTCTGAGAGCTCTACATTGTAGTGCTTTAGAATACTTAGAAAGAATGGTGATTATTTTGTGAAATGGATAGGGAATATTGAAAAGGAAAAACGGGATAAGGATGCTCGACTTACGTATATCTCCAGTTGAGGAGGTGAAGAGAGGGAGCATGCAGAAGACAGCTGCGGCAAGCGACATGCCCGTCCCGCCAGCCACTCCCCATTTCATCTGAAACAAGATATATTGTCTTAGCAAAGTGTAGGAGATATAAAATTGAAAAATAATATTCTTTATTTTATATAAGAGCTCTCAACGGCAGTAACTGTATCGAATAGATGTACTAAACCGAAAGTTTCAAGCCCAGGAAAGCCAGCCTTTTGAATTATATATACACACATGCACACACACGTAAACACGCACACACACAAACACGCACAGTGTCGTCAAACTTATAACATTCCTCTTTTTGTGTCAGGGGTAAAAAAGAAATGATTAAATTCATATTCATAGATGAAAAGCCAGGTGATAAACGAAATTGAATGACTTGCTCGAATTCATGATAGAGAATAATATTTTCCTATGTCAATATTCGATTTCCAGCAAAGAATTCAGCGTTCGATGTGTTTACTTAAATGCGCTTTTGTCGAGCGTCAAAATGGAGTTTGGAGTGAAATGTGTTTGCACAAGAAAATTATTCGCAAAAACGGCAAGCGAATGTATTTCCCAAATTGACTTCCTTATAAGTGTTTTTTTTAGACATTTTTGGCATTTTATTTAAGGAATTTTTTCGGTCTTTCATACCGTTTGGAGAATGCTTGTACAATGTGATAAAAATAGAAGAATTCTTTACTTATGAGCGTAGACATTTATTATTGTTTTTTGCTTGTTGCATTAAAACACACCATTTATTGTCAGTGGATAAATATAGAAAAATCAAGTAATAAGTGTCAAGTAATGTTACGTACGGAAATTAGTGAAATATAATAATTTAGTGTACATTGCATCTTTTCGTAATTATCAATACTGTTAGGACCCACTATTAGAAACATACATTCGTTTCGAACAAAAAGGGCAAGGTCGGTTCATCACGCTGACCCACTGCTGTTTGGCAGGTGGGCATAAAAATATTGTGTATGCATTAATTTGCCAAGCCGCAATCGGACAGTATGGGAAACTTTGGCCTTAACCCTTCTCATTCTGAGAAAAGATTCGTGTCCGACATTGAAAGGTTAAAGTGTCGTGATGATGATAATGCATAAAATGAGGGGATATAACAATATTGGTGATGTTTCGGTGTGCGCGGCGAGCAATGGTCCGTGAGCGACGCGTCGTTAACAGTCGAGCTCGTTAACGCGCGATTAGCCGCTTTGATCACGCCCACCGGCAGCTGCCAGCCGGAACGCAGGCCTTGATACACACGGGTAGAACATTCGGATCAAATCTGGAGACAGACGTGCTGATAAACACGGCTAGACCGTTCGTATCCAATTATCCAAGGATATTTTATTTTTCTGAACAAAATTAGTTTAATTAAGCCGATCGATCCTTTGGCGTTAGTACGATTATTTGTGCAAGTTCAAGTTCAAATGGACACTAGCTTGACACTCGTCAAACGCTTTCGTAGTACAAGGTAAGTATTAAGTAGTAGTAGCAGGTAAAGAAGATGCTATTTGTGGAAGAAAGTGCTGGCGTAAAAATAAGAAAGGCCATGCTCCGAAGGTCAATCCCAATGTTGATAGATGCAAGTACCTACTGAAAGAGACATAGACCTACCTATCGTGACCGAAGAAGTACTTAGAAGTCCTTAAAATGGGCGTGTATATATAAATAAAATGAGGCAAATATATGACATTGAATGCTTTCTTCCTACTCTAGGAACCTAGCATGATGACATAGTAATACTTACAAGAGAATTCTCAGCTAAGATTTTGTTTATGGAAGCATCTGTGGTAATGGAAGCATATTGTGGTATCTATATTACTGTTGAAAACTCACTGACGCTTGCATAGATATTCTTGTAGTAAGGAACTAGTTTTGCAAGCGACTCAGTAAAATCATTTTAGAATATAACAATAAATTAGCTAGAACTATTAACCTTGGAATTTATATAGTACTCATGTGCTTCTACTTTTCCTCATGTAGTATGTGCTTATTAATATTTTATTGCATTTTACATACTTTCATTTTGCTATTCATGCATCACTGCTAGTCAAAGGTTATGTTTATTGTAATATTAGAACATTCTACATAATTTCATTTCTTCGAATTCTTTCATTTTACATGTTTGGTATTTAACAAAAATCATTTACACATTTCGATGGTAAGTAGCTTGTAACTTCATGTGACCTGTCACGTTGTTTTAATACTTTGGTATTATTATTTGCAGGGTGATGAGACGGGTGAGACCGCCGACCTACTGCGACCTTAATAGATCTTGTGGGGGGCCTTGTTATTGTATCTGGATACTAAGACTCGTGATTACTGAGAGTCGTTGTGGTGATATTGGGTGGCCGAGCTTTGACGTCACGGTGGCTATTAAATGGCGCCCCAGCGAGCGAATTCATTATTGTCATCATTAACTCACGTAGAATATGCATAACATGTGGTTGGCGATTTTTTAACATGGAGGATTTTTGTAATATTTAGTTTCGTTGATTAGCCAGTGTTACATTGTTGTGTGTAGATTAGTAAGCGGACTTTTTTATTATTTCAATTTAAGAAGTAATTGTAATTCAGAAATATATGTATTCGATTTGAAATAGTTCTGAAATACCGCCTGTCTATCTGTAATCTTATATAGGAGTACCTATATATTTCTAACATCTTACATTTTTCTGTTTCGCTCTTGAACAATTGCAGTCTAATATGAAATACAAATATATTGTAATTGTACCTGTACAAAAGACAATATAAATTTATTTATATTGTATATAAAATCGATAAAGTTCAATCTTAACTACCAATTGCTACACGTGACAGTTTTATCTCAAACAATCATTGTTGAAACACAAAGTACCTACGTTGTTATTAAAATTTTCGTTTAATATTCTTGAGAATTTATAGCTGGATACGACAGTCTTGATCCTTCGCATAGTTTATTACGTAGCCATCGGAGTTCCGTGTTCAGATCGCGTGCCCATGAAATTGGAGTCCAGCTCTGCGTGCTTATTACACTACATGTTGAACATGTTTTCAGGGAAACTAGGTACACATTAAAGATTCAAATCATTAATGAGGTTCAATCGTTCGCGAGGTACGGTTCGAATCATTAATGAGGTGTATTTAATTAGCCTTTTGATGGTTCCGTGCGATTCGGCGCCATTGTATATACATTTATGTTGTACAATAATAATCCCTGCGCAATGTATGTATATAGTTATAGAATAGCTTGTTATGTAGGTTGCTATGTATGTATGTATATACTCCGAACTCGTGATCAAATTATTGGGGGCTTATTTGACCTATTTCGTTCCAATGTGCCTGGGGTCCAATAATTATCTATGTGTACTACTGCTGTAGGAGTATAGTGCTTATGGATGAATTTAAATCGATCAACGTCTAAACGCGTTTATTATACATACATAATTAAGAAATAAAGAGAGGGTACAAAAAAGCCAAGCTCTAATATCGTGATGCACTTAACGGTTGTAAGCGATATGTAAGGTTAATAATGCTGGCGCGATTGTTCGCAGAAGTGGTTGCTGGGGGCGAAGCGTCTATAACAAGACCTAGGCCAAATAATCTAACTTAAGAGACTTGAGAGATTAAAAATTAAGAGTATACGTACTCGTAGCTTACTTAGAAAATTGACATAATTTAAGATTAATACATTATATTACCTACTAATTCATTATAATTTAATATTAATATTTAATAAAGTCTCTGTTTAAGGATAGTGTGTTTGTCATTTCATCATGAGTAAGAATATTGAGAAACGTGACTCTTTCTAAACACTCGGTTGGCTAAAACCCGCTCATTATATTATTCGTCGGCCTATTCCACTATTTATAACACGGTGACATGTGATAATTTACTTCAATATTTTGAATAAATATTTGTCACCAAAGGCTCAGAATACACGTGGCTATAGTAAGTTAACATTTCTAAAAATATCTTTTATTCGTAATATGTACAATAGCAATAAATAATTTAGTTCAAAATAATTGTTTAGATCAGTTACAAATAAAGAAATATTACCTATTTATATTTCTGTCAACTATAATATGTTGACCATAAGTATTTCATCTTGTACATGTGTATGTAAATGTTCAACAATTCATAAACAATTAACGAAAATAGAAAATGATTTAAAAATCAAAATCGTCCATCTTAGCTGTTAATATTTACTAACATCAATTTAATTAATATAATAAATATGCCTATCCTTTCGGGTATTGCAGGTGTCATTATAATGATCATCATCATTGGCATATTTCAGTCCACTGCTGGATATATGACTCCATCAATGAGCACCATTGCGCTCTGACTATGGTTGCCGTACCAGCCTCTGCCTTCAGGTGACTGCTGCTGCACGCTGCTAGGGTGTTCAGTATATGATGCAGCTTATTCTGCGACTCCGTCAGTAAGACTAACTGTAGTGTAATTATAGTTTTTTTTAAAATAAATATTCAATGAATTCACTCTAAATACATATAAGACATAAATCAGTACATATTTAACCAGATCAGAAATTACTAATTAATTATAATTAAACAGATTGTAGTCAAGAAATCCACTTATAAATCCTAAATAGCGTATTATTACGTTTTGTTTCAAGAAATATCCTCGAATACAGTGGGTATATATCTAATCTACTGTAGCCCTCGACGCAGTTCGAGGCTTAAATTGTTCAAAGAAAATGGATGACATTTGTTCGCACCGTACACGATCGTTTGGCAAGAGGTGCAAATTCGAATGGTCTATAAACGGCTCTGTTGGGATGGTACGCTGCAAATTGAACTCACTTCACCGTAAGCGTACGAAATAAAAGACATACCAAAGGCGGTTAAGAGACGAGTGATTGCCTACTTATTGTTTGCTTCAGCTAGTTTTTCGAATACCTCTTTTAGAGTAATCAGTTGTACATTTTAAGGATGGCCAGTTGTAACCTGTATTAATATTTGCGTTATCGCAATTGATTTATGATTTTTTAGAGGCGTATAAAAATATTTAAGCCTATGACAAATTATTAATTGCTAATTTTCACGTTTTATTAACAGCTAAAAGTGCTGTATGCATTATGTGTAGGTACTACATACATAATATATTGCAGGGAAATATACACGCCTGTAGTAAAATGGGATAAAAGGTCGCGCAGATTACATTAACTTTTGAACTTAAACAGGCTATAAGTATCAAGAGTTGCAGACGCCGTGTGATCTTTAACAATACATCCCTTAATCATAAAGAAAGGTCAGGGCACCCCATCAACGGCGAAGGCTGTGCGCGCCCTGTAAACTCCGTAATTACTTTATTGAACTTCTGGCCATTTGCTCGGAAGTGAAGCTTTGTTAACATCGGCGAGGCTATCTGTTCATTAGTTTGCCGGCTTTTTATAGACAATAGTTTTTTATTTGTGGCTATAAAAGAATATATCAGGCCGTGATTGATTTGGGCGGTCTTTTGAATTGCTAACGACGTAGCTTGTTTTCATTTTTGTTGTCCTCAATAATGGTATGCGAATATTGTTTTTTGTTTTATACTTGATTGATATTGGCGGCAAAATGTACTATGGGTATTAGTGCCCCTAGACCTTATCTGGTTATTTTGCCGATGCCGTTATTGCTTTTACGGCTCAAAGAAATTAGTGATTATGAAGAGCTCATCAAGATTTGTGAATGACAATTATTTCATGTGAGGTTTATCGTGTAGTTAAGTCATATTCCAATAATGTGAGGACGTATGGGATATGGTTTTCTATTGTGGAATTCTGACTCAGTTTAATGACTTGCCGAAGGGGGCGTCGTGACTTTGAGTGTAGATATCTCTCATCTAAATACTTGTACCCAAATATTTTTCGATGTAAATAATTATTTAATTAAATGACGACAATGTCAGATTTTCTGACTTTCATTTGCAGCTTTGTAAGTCTAGCCAAGAATTATGAATAACTGATTTTTTTACCAAACATCTGTATATACCAGCAGCTTCTATCGTGTTCACAACTGACTATTCGTGCAGTCAGTTCATGATGCCGATTGCAAAGGAATTACAACGAAATTACAATTAACTGGAAATGACTTCCGGTGCATCGTGTCCAAGAAAATAACGGTAGCAGCATTAAAAATCAAAGAAAAAGAAGCAAAAGTTAAAAATGAAATAACAGAATTCAACGGATCTGGACTAAAGGAGAGTAATTTAACTGTAACAGTCGCAAATAGCCAGAGCTCTTTGAAAACAGATTTGGATAAATACTTGGGGAGCTTTTAATTCAACTACGCCACTTCCTGGGGCGAGGTGAAGGTTAAATCGATATTCAATTAACCTTTGCAAAGAAAGCCTCTTGAATCGGGTCAACAGCATGAATGGCAATCAGTTTAGTTAGTTGCTTGAAATGTTATTCATTCAGTAATATATAAATCTGCTTCTTAATAGCAGATGGCATCACAGCTGTTTTGTATAATGTAACGATTTTTTTAAAATTAAAGTACACTAGTTATTTCCTTGGTCGCTGCTTTGATAAAAATGTGACATTTCTTCGCCATACAAACTTTTGTACTTAGGATACTTATTACTTATTAGGGTACTTTTCCTGTATCTTGATTTCAGTAATGAGTTAGCAGAGAAACTGTAATTAATATTAGTTAATTAATTTTTCTATGATGAGACCAAGTAATTATTTTTTCTATGATGCAGAGTCATGTACACCGTATGTAGCAATTATTATCTACAATGCAGCAATAAATATGCTTTCTAGATTGCAATCCCCTACCATATCGGGTCCTTAGAATCTCTGGGATTCTTCAAGCTGCTAATATATGGTATAATTGCAACGAGTATATTTGTAGGTTTATTATTAATCACCTTCGCTATTTCAGTCTATATCAGAGACGCATAAGAGCCGTTCCCTCGAGCTGGATTATTATACGGAATGCTAATGAAATACTCGGTTCATCCAAATGGTATGCCATCACGATACCATCAATTTTTTATTTAATAATTATTATCATAATTTGTCTAAATATTACACGTAGACATACATGTAGAAATATTACATGTAGATATGATGGATGTAAATATGATGGAAGAAATATGCAAGGACTATAGTAGGTCCAAATTCTATGTCTCTGCATACCCCTGTTGGAATTAAGTGTAATAATATTTTCATAAGTGTATATGTACGAGTATAATGTACATAACCTGTGTTTACTGACTTGTCCTATGTCCGCAGTATTATAATCATATTCATGGCCATAATATATTCACTAACATTGAAAAGCATATCGTAAACATTTACATACTTAGGTACCTGATTTGGAACATTCGGATCGCTTAACACGCGATCCCAATTCAATTGCATTAGCAGTTCTTGTATACGATTTTCACGGTTCACGTGTATGTACATGTGTATCTGTATTATATGTAATGTTAATAATAGTCATAATAATCTGCCTTGGGATATCTCGGCATACAGTCCTCTGATGGTAAATTAGGTAGATCCTTTGTTAAGGTTGCCAGACAGTTGATAAAAGTATATATGATTTCGACCCAAAATTCTTTGGGTAGAGATCGCTTGTTGACGATTAGATTACGTTTTGTATGTTTATTCACTTTTTCAAATTTATTTTCACTTAGTTATTAAGTAAAACGAATAAGTAATGATTAAGTAGAACTTAGTGAGAACGTATTATGACTTATTATTCGTATATCTACCTACCCCGATCGGTATCGAATTCAAGTAGGTAACGTTGTTAGATTTTTTTAACTTGAGTATTGTTTAGAATACGCTTATATCTCATTGTATTGGAAGCTTGAGACAAAGCATTGTAAATAAGTTCTCAGTTGTAACAAAGTATAAGTACGGGTAGGAGACGAACGACGGGTCATTAAAGGGTAAACCATTATGGCCAGAAAGACCGAGTCTTGGGAAAAGTTTTCCTTTGAAAGAAATCTTTGAAATGTATTGTCCTAGAATCTACTTAGACTAACGACGTGTTGTTTGAAAACAACGTCTTGATACACACATAATACTCTTGTTATAATAAGTAAGTAATTTTGGTACCTAGTGCCTTAAATGAGGTAGGTATACTTAATGTTTCTGATTGGTTTTTAAGTCTAATGGTCACCGACCGTAACGAAGAATTTTAAGTCAGAAAAATGTATAGAATAGTTCCGAAGTATGGCTCCGAAGTATCCGAAGTATGTCTCAAACTTTCCCTGCAACATTTATACCGACATTCAATAGCGCAAATGTTTTTAATGAGCGATAAAAATAGTTGCCGTAATAAATATTACATTTTACAGTTCATTTCTCAGCGGAGAGCTCTATTATCCTCAGTACAGATATATTATGAAATAGATTCTTTCACTTCGTTACGCCTTGCTCTGGTACGGATAAGTACAGAAAATACTTATTATTCATAGCACTTTATATGCAAATCCAATAAATAAAATGTGGAGTTAGACCGTGTTCGATGTAGAGCCTAAAAGTCAATACAAACATTTCGATTTCGGCCACTAACTTTCATAATACAGAAGTTTTATTTTTAGATTCGTTCGATTTCATTCGTTTTTTTACGTTTTACAGTATGTATGTTATTCAGATTTTGTACATTTCTAAAATAAGTTTTATTAACGAATATGAAAAGTTTATTTACTAACTTTAAAAAAATGTACTAGCGTTCGATTTTGGATATTATTAATGAATGAGTAGTATATATTAGTTCCTTATTAAACAGTATGATGCGGATTCGTTCAGTCATTCTATGTTAGCATCGATGAAAATGTAGGATCCATGCAAGATGTGTCAGCACTTAGTTATTTTATCTTTATATTCACATGAATAATTAGAAAGGTTTTGGAACCCTTAGCAGGCAGTTTTCCAAATCGTTAATGTGTAACATCTCCAAGATGTTATCTAACTTTGACCTTGGTAAAAGTCATTTCAAAAATTTTGACATTCAGTTGAGTCACTGAACTTTGTAAGTTGTAATGGTACCAGTAAAGTAATGGTATTTCCTCGGAAAGGGAGACAGAGTAGTGTATGTAGTGCACTCCGATCGTTCACCTGCTACTATATATTCCATGGAAAGGTGGTGAGCCTATTACTATATGTACATCAGGTCGAACATATGTATGTATATTGCAATATATTATGCATAAAATGTATGTGGTTACACACACAATAAAATTACCCACTGTAATCATAGAGGGACAATAATAAGTGCAGAAGAAATTGTTTATCGTCGCTAATGGGAGAAGAAATCAAAAAGGTTCTATCTTCGAAAACACGGTCATAAACTAGTGGCACCCCGCTGGTGCTGTCAACAACGAGACAAAGGTTGTTTTCCGGCCGTGAAACGCTCTCGAGAAACGTTCATGGATCTATTATAGATACTGGACCACTTGTGAACAGATATCGTCTTATATAAGTGTTAGTAGCCAATTTGTGGGGCTAGTGATTTTGATGTGTTTAGTGCTACCGCTCCACTCGCGTTACGTGTTAAATTAGAGCCTCTAATGTCAGTAACGGAATCACAAGTAAATTTATGTTAGGGTCAGTGTATACTTTTACAGAGCTGATTGAAGATACGAGATTATTGTGTTTTTTCTTCACACACTCTTTATGTACAGGAGACGATTAATTTATGTACTATCATCTGTCAGAATTCATAGATTATCTAAGTGTTATGTATTGATGGCTTGGTGTTAGTAGCAAATTGTCGGGCTTCAGGTGGTAAGTATAGAGACCGTTAGCTAAACGTGTACCATTTGTCGGCTTTTGGGGAACATTAATCATTTTCTAACTTGCCAAAACCATATAAATATATGCAAGCGGGAAATTTGTGGGATCAAAAAAACGTTTTAAATTTTTAGCGAATTTTCCTATGACCGTATCTTTGTTAAAAATGTTCATATTGGAAACCTAAAAACAGCTAATTAATGCTTGGAGTGTCTAGTTGTGGTAATAGTTATCTAGAGATGATAAATCTTAAAGCGAGTTGTATCGGTCAATTCTAATGAATA